>PVJC01004375.1:0-64317 GCA_004026665.1 Murina feae
AATATTACTTCCTGTCAGTAATTTTGATTGAAGTAATGGAGATGTGGCCAAGAAATATACATTTATAACTTTATGTGAATATAGTACAATTACTGTGAATGGTTGATGAACTCTTTAACTTTTTGATACCCATTGACAAGCATATTAAATTTCATTCTATGGCATCTGTCAAGGGAAATACAAAACTCTATTTACTGGGCCAATTAGAGAGAGAAAGAACATTCAATCAAATTTATGGAAGGTCTGAATAAGTTATATACCATTTATCCTTGGATAGGGCAAGTAAATGTTCTCAGTCTTTTGCACTTTTGATATAGGAAAGAAACTGAGAAACTGATGGAGAGTTCATGGCAAAAGCTACATTTGCAAGGTCATAACATATTGGAGGACTCTGACATAGACAACCTGAAGACCTGACCCTCGACGGAAAGAATGGCCAAGATCTCCATGAGGCCCAGAGGATCGGACAATGTCATTATGAAACCCAGGTTATAGAGCACATTCCTTTCGTGTTTGCATGAAGACATGGCTGCCTGGATAAATTTATCCCCTAGGGATTCTTGCTCATAAACAAATTCTGAAAGCATAAAATCTATCTCTGATCTAGAATTTGTCTAGGTTAGGGAGAATATCCTAGAGGTAAGAGGGGGAAATTTATGGCAAGACCCACAATCCATAAGCAATTGCTAAACCTTCTGATATCTCTTACAGAATAATGCTACTGTCTGAACTATGTGTGCTCTTCTATTTTTGTCTCAGCACACAAACCCTTAAAAGGAGGGAGGAGGGAAAACCACAGCCTGTAAGTGCCAATGGAGGTAGAATTCAAGGTCTTTCTGAAGATGACCTGGGAGACAAGCACATGAGCCAAAGAATGGAAGAAAATTTGGCCCATGGCCCCTTTAAATTTTTCTCTCAGCTAAACAGACATCCAGTCATTCAGAAAAGAGCCCACCCCCTTGTTAGACTAGCTGAGGGACAATCCCCTGTTGTCATTTTTATTGTCTGCCCTGGAGAAGGAGGCAGCTTGGGATGCCTAATGGAATCTTGATTCTATTTCACAGCTACAGAGCACAGCCAGAGGCCCGTGGTGCTTTTGTGAGTCAGAATCCACGGAGGCTAATTTTGGCTGAATGGAGGCTAAAGAGAATTCATTTTTCCTTGTTACATTTATTTCACTGAAATGGTTCAAACTCACAAGATATTGCTGGAAGGACACCAGCAAGCGCTTCCTAATTGAGGCCCCATTCAGTAACAACAAAACTGACTTTGCAGGTACCAGCCACAGAGGTGATGAGGATTTCAGGAGCCCTAAATGCATGGAAATTAACCTTAACACAGGACACATAAACGTTATCTCCACCTAGATGTGGAATATAATCCGGAGGCTTCTGTTTCACATACTTGCTGGAAACTGTAACCAGGGCTCTTGTCTTTCAGTTGCTGCATATGAAAGGTTTCATGTCCGGACATCACCAGTAGATTCTGCTGAGCATGCTCAGGGAGATAATTGCTATACCCCCTCAAACACGGACAGTCTCTAGAGATAACTAGCAGCAATTGAGTATTAACCAGTTTTCAGGAAGCCAAATGGACGGTAGCGATACAGGAAAAATCATTTGGCCTTTTCCTCCTACTTCAAATTTTAATGAGTAAGGACATTTTTATATTTATGTTTTTAAAAGTGTGTAACATTCTGACCCTAAAAATGATCTCAACATTAATATCTAAATTCTAATTTTGCACACATTCTGATTGCTACTGAGAGTTCTAACTTTTTATTTAACACAATAATTAATAAGAAAGGCATTTAAATTGCTAAAATCTTGGACAGAAAGCATTTGTAAGAAGTTGCTAAATATTAATGTTAGTTTTACTTTCTATGGGTTTTGTGATCTTTGCTTAAAGGCAGCAGAATTATCAGAAGGTACCTGGAGAAAAGTATGATTACCCCCATTTTACAGATGGAAAATAGAGCTTGTTAGACACTGACAGGAGTGCCTGATTGATAAAAATATCTTCCATCTCAAAACTCACTCTTTTGGCATCAGCAACATATAATAAACCTCCCCTCTTCCCCCCCCCCCGTCTCCCCAAAATAAATTTAAAACATAATTCTTATATGGATAATGGTGTTTCAAAAAGGAAACTTGGGGAGAAAATGAATTCCCTGTACCAGGTCCTCCATGTTGTTGTCCAGAGGGTTCTGAAGGTAGTTAACCTAAACTCACCTGCATTAACTATTGACCCTGAGGGGCAATTTGAGGCCTTGTTAATGGGGCAATTTGGGGCCTTAATGATGCAAACAAAGAAGTCCACAATCTTCCTTGATGAAGTGAAGAGGCTCATTAGCATGAGTTTCAAGGTTGGTGCTCAAAGAATGAGCTTGCCAACCAAAGCCACGTCTAAACTGGGCAAATAAAGAGCTTTTCATTTATCTCGAGCGCTGTTTAACCAGAGGAGTCTCCATCTCTGTGTGCGCATTTGATTTGATTTTTTTCCTGGAGCATTACATTGTGGTGGTTGCATTTTGGTGTTTGTTTTTGTTTTTGTTTTTACCACAACCTAAGTGACTGCTCTCCTACTTTTTACTAAACTTTGGGATCTAACAAAAATGTCGTTCTTTTAAAGCAATACATAACAATACGGGAGTTCATGTAAACTTATTCCAAGCCACTAATTATCTCTTCTAGAGCAAAGTTCATGGTGAAAATAATGGCATAGTGTTTAATCTGGAATCGATGCCAATTTCTCATACACAATGATGGCAAACTTAGGAAATAAGTCATACCAAAGCATCCTTCCATGTGTAACAACTGAAGAATACAATGGCACGGCATACCTAATTTCAGTGACATGCATGGGGCTTTTGCGAGTGCTCGGTGAATTTACATCCATAGTGCCTTAAGTAGACAAGAGTACACTTAACTACACGACACACACAGTGCTAACCCACAGGTCAATGGGAACTCAGTCAAGGAGAAAAGGCAGCTGTACATATACTTAGTCCTTCATTATTAGGCAATCCCCTTAACTAACTCACACACAGTGAGAATTAGCAACAGTGATGTAGAATTTTCCTCGATAGAAAATATCTTTCAAAACACTTAGAAATATAATATCTGATACATAACAGAAAATATCTTACATATGGTTGCTTTCATCAAGTAAACATGCAAATGGCTTTTCCCCCCTTTATAATCCTATGTTATATACAGGCACAGTGTCTAATTCGATTAGCAATTACAACTGACAGAGGATTCTTTGACTTCTCCTTCATCGCCAGGCTGGAGAGAATAAAGTGCCCTCAGCAATGCCCTGGGCTCTTAATGCCTCAAGCTACTGCTTTCGTGACTGATTCGAGGGGAAAATAAAGAATGAAAATTCAAAATGTGATAGTTTTAACTAATCAACTGCAAGATAATCTCCCTTCAGCCCTGGTAACAGATATCCTCTTCCTACACATATACTCTATAGTTGGCTACAATCTTGGGAATGACCACATTTTAAAAATGGAATAAGGTAATTATTATCAAAACTAATTTGTACCTCAAACAGCCCAAATTAAATTCAATAAGCGCCGTAGAAATTACAGTGATTGAAGTTCTGATGTTTCACCTCCTAAATTTTTAATTGTGGCGAATGTGTTCTGCTCTTGGGATGTAGCATAGGAAGAAGGGGGCAAAGCAGCCAACATTCCTCCATATGAAAATGTTTTTGTAATCACTCTATTTCAATAGGAACATTTTATTTTTTTAAGCACTTAGTTGCTTGATCAGGATCCATATTCATGGGGTCTCGCTGTAATCCACTTTACCACTTAATGCTGCAATTCAAATGTTCAGTCAGAAGCAAAGCCCTCCAGAATAAAGCATGAATATTACCGTGTGGGGCTGTAAAGAGAAGACTATTAGAATATATCACCAACACACTAGGGGACCATTTAGTCCACTGCTCTAAATACATCATTTAATTACAATGGAGACATTACTTCATGTTTCTACTGATGTAAGTATTATTAGAATTCATGATATTCGCAGGCTACTGTGGGCCATTACATTGCCCATAAGCTATTCCATAAGATTTACTACCAAAGGCCCGCGAGGGTATTTGAGCATTCATGGATTCTGTGGCAGTAGGCTTTTATCTAAGACACGTAAGTGAGGGACAACCGAGTTATTATCTCTAAGAAACATAGCTTAATATTTTGGATTCTAAAGGTTAAGGTACCATAAATCCTGAATTACTCTGAGATATCACATAAAAAGACATTTTTATTTTATTTTACTCTATTCTGCCTCTTAAAATATTTTACGATGGCAGTTTCTGGAGTTGTACCATGTTGTTTACATTCAGTCCCTGGATACATCAAAACACTGACACAGCATTTCCTTTAAACTGTAGTAATGGAAGCAAATATGTACTTTTGGGGTGTGTGTGTGTGTGTGTGTGTGTGTGTGTGTGATGTCTGTGGTATGGAAGGAAAGGAGGGCAGATAACAAAGGCTTTTTTTTAAAGGCATACCCAATTGCCCTTTGAAGGGTCTTGCTCAGTGATTTGATTGGCCCTTTCATGATGGTCATTGTGTTGGTCTGAGCCGGAGCTGATCTGTCTTTGGATGCAAAGCTGGGATCCTCTTAGGCAGGAGATTCTAAGAACTGCACAGGGAAGCGCAGAATCAACCGCAGATCTGCTGCAGAAGGCTGCCTGCCTTTTAGACAATGAAAACTGCAACCAGAAAACTCAGGAAAGATTGGTAAGGGGTTTAGTAAATTTGTCACAAAAAAAAAAATTATTATGAAACAAAAAATTCTAGGCAATTGCCCAACAGATGAAAGATTAGGGTTTGGGAACATAGCATCACATTATATGCACTAATGATATCTATCATAAATTCACATTACTGTCTATCAGTTGCACCCCATTAGAGTACACTAAAACATTGCCTTTGTGGGGCCAGTTTTCAGACACAAGCAAGAATAGGAGTTTGGGCGCAGGGGGTACCAGAATTCCGACAGAGAAAGACAGCACAGAATTTTGGCAGCCTCTGAGCCAGAGGTACTGGTGGCCAAAAGACAGGAGCTCAGAGTCAGGGCTCTTTTATTCATGCCTGATGGGAACTTCCCTTATGGAGACCTGTGATATCCAATAGGAGCAGCTTGGGAAGATTTGTAGGTTGACCTGGTTCCCAAAGAATGTGCTGCACAGGTAGACTGATGCCTGGAAAGGACTAGGATTCCATCAATTTAGCCATCATATTTATTGAGCAACTACTATGTGCAAAGAGATTTGCCCCAACTTCTAGGGTACAAGATAAAACAAAACAAAACAGCAGAAATACCTGGCCTTTTGAATTCTGATAGGAGTAGGTTCACATCAACTGCCCAGAAATACCCAGTTCTAGGACCACAGGTCCGGGTGGAGCCTCACACCCCAAGGGATTCAGACATTAAGTCCGGAGTCCCCAAATGGGCTTCATTCAATTGCCTCTTTGAGGCCATTCTCACTTTGCTGAGGTGAGGAAAAAGCCCTTCTCATGCCTCACTCTTGGAGACAGGGATGAGAGCTCAGCCTACAGACAACGGTCTCCAGAGAAATTTTCCTTCTCAGCTCTAGAGTACCCACTATTCCCTGGCAGGAGGTGGATGACCCCTAGTCTGGGGAAATGGCTTTAGCATGGCAAGTCTCTTAGCATGGCAAGGCAAGTTCAGGTGGGCTAAAGCGAATGCCTTCTGTTTTCTTTCATGTAACCCAAAATGTTTAATGAGGTACCTTCATGCATACTTTTATGTCGATAATTAAAAATTTTATCCGATATTTAAATAGTTTCAAAGGATGGCATTAGAACAAAACCTGTCTCATTACTCTTGTAATATATGCAATGAAATCTATCATAGTAATTTGATACCCAACACTATCCTTTTAAAATAAATGAACGAGATCTCTCACAGTCGGAAATTTTACATCTTCCTTTTACTCCTTGATTTAAAGTGTCATCCCAAATTCCTCCACAGGAGCTTGGCCTAACATAGTACATTTAACGTTTGAAATTATTTTCCTGATCACCCCGTCATGCTTTTCTGGGACTAATATATGTGTATAAATCAAAATATAATTTAACCATCTGCAAGTTTCCAAGTATTTGCAAATATTCTGGATGAAATCCTCATTAAAATTATGATTACTATATAATTGATCAAGAGGAATAAATTCTGTTTTCAGAATGTATCTCCAGGTATTCAGAGTTGACCTACTCTCCTTACCAGTGATTCCAAGATGCTCAAATTTAGACTTCCAGAGGGCAGCCTTCAGTGATTCTATGAGGCTTTCTTATGTTAATGTGCACTATAAAGCACTAGTTTGTTCTTATTATGCTGTAAGCATAATAATCTAGTGTACATTTTATCACCTAACTGCTCTTTGCATGTGTGTTCAAGGAGTTTCCTTTCCTTTTTAGATTCCTTAAGGGCATATATTATATCACTGCATTTCTTTATACACCTCTAGTGTTTGGACAGTTTTAAAAAGGCAGAAACTTAATTGTCTCCAGGACACAACTTAGTTACTAATGACAATTCCCTAACTAATTGTGCCTTGGTTCTTACCGCTTACAAACACTTGTTCCTGTATGGGATCCTAGGGAAGAAGAATGAATATTAGTGCTCTAAGACTTCTTGGCAGCCCTGCCCCCAGCTTATATCACATTTCTTCCCGAAATTGCTACTATAAACTCTTAAGCACACAGCAGAATAGGTACCACATTGTTAGAGCTCTTATGAATTATGTGTTTTTCAAGTAGATATGCAATTAACAGGTATCCCCACTTCATCATTTTGGTGGCCCCCAAAGAATTACTGTGTCTTTCACCTTGTGGTTCAAAGGAGTTCAAAAGAGGAAGACAGCATTACATGATGGAAAGGGCCTCGTGATCTCAATTAGATTAATAGACAGACTCTCACCTTAATCCAGTTCCACACACAGCACCTAAGCCGTGCTGTATAAATAACAAACTAGTAAACATAGGCCACAGCTTCGCCAGAATTCACTTTTGCTTGACATGAATTCCCAACTAAATGTGGGGAAAGAAAATAATAACCATGATATTTATTGAATATTTAATATGTATAAAATTCTATATATAGATTATCTCATGCTGATATTAATCTTATAGCACTGCTATGGGCCTCATTTAAAAAAAAAATAGGGAATTGAAATTCAGGTAAAATAAATTGTATTGACTAAACTTGTATGGGCAGAATGTTCAGATAGCTCATACTTATATATGCCTCTCCTTCATACCCTTCCTGATATCGGTATACATGGGCAGAAATATAAAATACAGTATATGCTTTCAACTAAAGGGTCAAAATTGGAAGTGTGATCCTTTTTGAAAATCTCCTCTCAAGTTTCAAGGGTCTCGGAGAACTGATAGTGTTTAAGTGACCTTCCGTGGCCGTGTATCATCCTTGGAGGATTGAAATTGATTTTCTTCACTTACCCGGGAAGGATCCTAGCCGGCGCCCCCTGCTGGTTGGTTGCCTAGGAGTGTGCGGCCTGCTAACAGCCGTGGATGTGAGCGCTGGGCTCTGAGACACTCAAAAATGGGAGCAGCAGGGCTCACATCCTGCTGCATTGTTTTGAAATTATTCTTCCAAACTGTACTTCCATTTCTGTTCATTCTCCTTCTCCGTGTGCTGCCACATGGCCTAGCTCAATTCTAAACTGCCTTTTTTGAACTTCTGAAATACAAAAATTGGATAGCTACTGACTGATGTTATCTAAACTAATGAAAGCGGAATAGTAAAATTAACCATTTCTCCAGGATGCCCAACAGCCAATCAGAGTGGCTGTATGCAAATTAACCCAGCCAACATGGAGGCCGCCACTCACGGAGTAAATGGCAGCGTCTGTTGCAGCAGGAGCGAAAGTGAAACTGCCTGCGCGCTGGCTCCTTAGCCTTGACGGAAAGCAAAACACACATTTGCAACATAATAACAATCATAGAATCCTTGGAGCTGAAGCCAGGCCTGAGTCGAAGAGTATAACATTGTGTCATCATAGAAGCCGCGAGGTAAAGCAGAGAAGAGGCTTCGTTTAGTAGGAGGCCTTGCCTTAAAGGAACAGCATCAATTATAGAAGATAAACAAACCCCAGAACCTGCGTCCAGCCAGCCTTGCTGGGACGTTGGGTCACTGGGAGTTGTGGGCAGCCTGAAAGCCTGAAAGCGCCAATCAGCCTGTCACCCACGTTGGCCACAGCCCAATGGGGTGAGGGACGTTCCTGGGGGGCTTGGCCAGCCTGGAGACAGCCATCAGCCCGTCACCCAGGCTGGTCAGGCACGCCAGCAGGTGGACATCCCCAGAGGGGTCCCAGACTGTGAGAGGGCATAGGCCAGGCTGAGGGACCTCCCGAGTGCACAGAGCGGCTGCAGGGCGGAACAGTGCAGGACCTAGGACCCGTGAGTGGGAAACAGGCGGCAGGGTTGGAGGGCACCGGGAAGTGGGTAAGAGGCAGCAGGGGGTCGGTGGCCTGCTTGGTGGGCTTTCCAGGCCCTTTGTGGGGCATCGGGGAGCAGGTAAGAGGTGGCAGGGGGTCGGCGACCTGCTTGGCAGCTGCCCAGGCCCTTGGAGGGGCGTCGGGGAGCGGGAAAGAGGCAGCATGGGGTCAGTGGCCTGCTTGGTGGGCTTCCCAGGCCCCTTGCAGGGCACCAGGAAGTGGGAAAGCAAGGGGGCGGGTCGGGGAGCGGGAAAGAGGCGACAGGGGGGTCTCGGCCTGCTTGGCGGCTACCCAGGCCCTTTGTGGGGCACTGGGGAGCGGGAAAGCAAGGCTGCAGGGGCCGGGGTCCTGCTTGGCAGCTCCCCAGACCCCTTGGCGGCACCGGGAAGTGGGAAAGGAAGGCAGCAGGAGACCGGTGAGTGGGAAAGAGTTGGCGGCCTGCTTGGCAGCTTCCCAGGTCCCTTCTGGGGATCAGGGAGCAGGAAAAGGCTGGCCTGACCACAAGGTGGGGATTTCCCTGCTTTCTGGTGGCTGGAGGAAGATGGGCAGTAGGCAAGCTTGGGAGGCAGGCAGCACCCAGCCCTGGTCACAGCTCAAAAAAAAGAACAACATGCAGGGGAGGGCAAGAGTCTGAGAGATCCACATAGAGGGGGTGCCTGCTCCAAGCCTTGATGGTGTGCCTCGGGGCAGGCCTCCGGCAGGTAGACACACACAGGAGGACTGCTCCGAGCCTCAGATGCAGCTGGGGGCAAGTCCCCAGTGGCCACACACACACACACACACACATACAAAAGGTGCCTGGCAGACTGGGGCCACCATAGGACATTCACTGAGGGATTCCAGACTATGAGAGGGCACAGGCTGGGCTGAGGGACTCCCTCCACCCTGAGTGCACAAATTTTTGTGCACCGGGCCCCTAGTTTGTACTATAAAAGCCCTGGGACAGAACTTTGCAAACAAAGCTGAAATCTATATGGGCTGCACTGTGGTCACTATCCTCTGGAAAGTGACCGTAATTATCAAAAGTTGAAGAACGCCCCCAGGTGCTGGTCAGTCACGCTTTCAGAGCAATGATTGGTGACGGCAAAGCAACTTCATCCTGGAAGCAGCAAGGGCTTCTGGGAAGCTAATGAGGGTCAGCTGCAGGGTCCTTCCTTTGCAGAGCGGCCTCCCAAGATCCTGAGAGCTGGGCCTAGCAGTGCGTTTATGTGGCCACATGCTTCTGCAACATGTAAAACAAAGGCCTTTAGCATCAATTGTTTGAAGAGTCATGCTTCCTCTCCGTGCTTCCTAGATGCCTGGGAGCACTGGAAAAGCCATCGCTGGTGTTTGAGTGACTTGGGTGAAGACAGCTTGACTTGGAGATGCCCGTCGTTTGGGCTTCCTGGGATGTGTTGATGTAATTCTCAGGCATGTCTGTGTGCAGTGAAGTCCTCATTGTTCCATGTAAAAACAGCTCCCACGGGGGCTCTTATGACCTGCTGTGCCAGCCCACCTAGCTTTGTGACAGCAAATGCAATTGTCCTTGCGGAAAGCAGTTATAATAAGACTTTTAAATTTGTCAGCAAAAAAAAATAGAGTCTCAAACATCCAGTGAATATAAAACATATCACCTGTCAGGAATATGCTTAATAATGTAGCATATTGGGTTCTAAACACACCACCCTATATAGTCCTTCCAATTTCTTTTTGATGGAAATCACACAAAATAGCATTTATCAGAATTGTCAAGTTTATAGGGCACAAGCTATAGCAGAGACAACAGAAAGATTATTTCTAAAAATTCACATAGAAACGAAACTCGATAAAGTTTCCCCAAATTTGATAACAATCCTAGTGTCCCTAAGATATTACGAATAAGGATTTGTGAAGATGAAAAAAATGTTCTAAACTATCAGTATGATGGAAACATTTTGCCTCTTTATAGGACAAACATTTCTATATTTTAATAGAGACTATTAATATAATTCAGTGCTTTTATAGCATCATATTTATAGAGTATTTATCCAAAAATTAAAGAAAAGCAGGTATGTCCGAAAATTAATTAGTAAAAGAAATAAAGTTGGAATTTTATTTTTCTGGCATCATGAGGATGGTATATTTGACCATGGTTTTGAATTTATAAATTGTCCTGAAGCTTCTCTTTTGTTTTGTTTTGTTTATCATTTTAAGTAAACTTGCACACTTAAACAGGTCTATTACTCCTAACAAAGAAAGAGTATAATGGAAATGCACCCATATCACATGTCTAAACACCAAAGTTTTAAATATGCTAACTGTAACATAGAGCATGTCCTTCCACCTTGACCATTATACCATCATAATGACAAGTTAGAGGAAATGTTAAAAAACATACTGTCTTTAGGTGACTGGAAGTTAGGCAAAGGTGAAAGAGGACTGAAATTATTGTACACAGCTGGGCATTCTATTAATGGAATAATGATTTGGAGGTGATAATTGCATAAAGATACATATAATTCATCTATCATTGAAAGCACTATGTATATTATAACAATCAAGACTTTTAATAATTTTTATTTTATTGATGATGATGTCATATTATCAACTTTTTTGAGTATTTTATAATTTTTTTAAAATTCAGTTTAGAGAAACTTTGCTCTCTTGGGGAAGTAGTGACTGAAATGATCAGTAAACATCTTAAAAAATACTTAGCTTCAGAAATAAAACTTGAATTTTGACTATCATGTTCAAACATTATAAGGAGTCAGTCATATGTGATATATTATTGTTAATGCACAAAATATTATAAAACATTTTAATTTTATCATATAAACTAGAAGCCCATTGCAGGAAGTTTTCTGCAAGAATAGGGATTCCTGAACCAGAGCGAAGCAGAGAAGGAAGCGAAGCCCGCTGTGGCAGGCTTCGCTCCCTTCTCTGCTGCCTCACTTCCTCCCATCTCTGCCACTTTGTTCCCTCCTGTCTCCACAGTTTCTGCTGCCTCACTCCCTCCCATCTCTGCTGCCTCGCTTCCTTCCATCTCTGCTGCCTCCCTCCCTCCCTCCCATCTCTGCTGCCTCCTCCCCTCCCATCTCCACTGCCTTGCTCCCTCCCTTCTCTGCCACTTGGCTCTCTTCCGCAGCACTTGGCTGTCTTCAGTCTTCGCTCCTTGCCTGTGTATACAAATTAACTGCCATCTTGGCTGGGTTAATTTGCATATAGTCACTCTGATTGGCTTGGCTAGTGAGCATGGCTTAGGTGTCTCAGAGTGATGGTTAATTTACATATTACTCTTTTATTAGATTAGATATCCCCTTCTTAATTGTAATTTAATCATCTTTACCCATATAGTGAGTTAAGAATCTATATTTACTTTTATTTGTATCTCTATCTCTATATATAATTTGTATATATACAAATTGAAGAACAATATGAATTGTTTAATATTGAAAAATGTTTTCCAACTGTCATTGAGTACAAATATTGTGAACATCATGCTAATTTTTAGAATACGAATGGAAGCGTAAGTGAGTGAACGAATCCTTGGCGCCACCTGAAATGGTGCTTTAAGAAGCCAGAGTCTCTTGCAGTCATGTTTACTCAGAGAAAGGAACTGATAGATAATCAGTTTCTTCTGTTACCCAAGAAACTTTGCTTCTCAGATCCTCTTCAAACTCCAAAGCAATGCCCATCCCAGATGTCGACATTAGCAAAACCTCAAAATTTTCACAGTGTTCAAACAACATAACCCGCCCCCCCTTATTTAAGGATATAGAACATCACACGTGGATCTGAGTTTCCCTGTGGCCTGAAAGGTGTCAGCTGTGAGGGCACATGTGTTTGGGTTTATAGGCTGTTCTGTGTTAGTGCTGAGTGTCAGTTCCCAAGTGACAGAGGATCTGGGTTCTTTAATAAACTCTGTGTGTGTGAGTGTGTGTGTGTGTGTCCAGAACAGGGCTCCTCTTTTCTAGGTTTAAGGGAAAACTGCTATTGTATCTAATTTTATATTTATACTTTTTTCTTAAAGTGGGCCCAAAAATGTTTAAGCTTCAGCCTCCACAAACTTAGACTTACCCCTGAAGAGAACTTCTGGGTAAACATTGCAGATCATATACATATGTGTTCACTACAACTCTTTTCTCAAAAATGTCTAACTAGTGGTTTTTACTTAAAGTTATAAACCCATGAGAGAAAATACCGAAATGAATCCAGCAACAACAGAACTTGGAAAGTTAAAAAACAGATGTGTGAGCGGTCACCGAATTAGTAGTCAAGGTAAGATGAAAACTTAAGGTGTCAGTCAACCTTGTAGCTATTTTCTTTCACATCTAACATCCATTTCTTCAGACAATTCTGCTGGTCTACCTTCAAAATACATGTAGAAATTTCATCATTTCCCACCATCCTTTCTAGGACTAGCTACTGTTGTGGGTTAAACTGTGGTCCCAAATGATATTTTTGAAGTCCTAACCTCTGGTACCTATGAATGTGACCTTTTTTGGAAATAAGGTCTTGGTAGATGTAATCAAGTTAAGATGAAGTCATACTGAATTAGGATGGACCCTAAATCCAATGACTGACATAGTCTTAAGAAGAAAGGGGTTAGGAGTTACAGACACACAGAGAGAGAAAATGGTGAAGCAAAGGCAGAGGCAGAGATTGGGGTGGTGCTTCCATAAACCAAGGAACACTGAGTTTCTAGCAAACACCAGAAGCTAGAAGAGACAAGAGGGAATTCTTCCCAATAGTCTTCAGAGGGAGCATAGTCCCACTGACACTTTGATTTTGTAGTGCCAGGAGGGCTTCTTGTTCCAGCATCTAGAAGGGTTCAGCAATCTGGAGAAGGGCTGTGTGTAACTTAATAAAGAGTCCAGAAACGAAGCATAATTTTGGAAGGCATTTTGGGGTCAGAGGAGCCTCGCTAAGGAAACTAAGAGCTCCTCATCTCAGGACCCCATGCTTTTTATTAACACAAATTGTCCGGGGCAGGCAGGGATAGATACTTCAAAGGGTCAGGTTTCCTATACAAAGTCCACTGTCAGATTGGAAGAATTTGCCTATGGCTGTTCGGGTGTTTGGCCAATAGGAGGCAGTAACATGTAGATTAAGATGCCCTGAGCTATCTGGCAGCAAGCTATCAATTTAATGCATTCTTTTTCAGGTCTGGGAAAATACCCTTCAGCCACTCCAAATTCAGCCCTGCTATCACACTGGAATTGGCTTCTGGCATTGTAGCCCCCAGAAAGCAAGAGATTAAATGTTCATCATTTAAGATACACAATTGTGGTAATGTGTTACGGCAGCTCCAGGAAAAAAAAAATATAGCTACCATTAGTACTTGCCTGGACTAATGAACTAACTCCCGACTGTTCTGCCACTACCCTAGCCCCTCTTTCACTCTATTTTCAACATGGCACCAGTGATCTTCCTAGAATATAAATCATACCATGTGGTTTCTGTGCCTAGCAGCCTGTGTTGGCATTCTATTTCCTTCAGAGTAAAAGCCATTGTCTATACGATGGTACACAAGGCCTTACCTAATCTGAGCATACTGTTCTTTCCTCAACTCATTCCACAAAAGCCGCACTGGCCTTCTTGCCATTCATGAAGCACATAAGGTATGTTCTCACCTCAGAAACTTGGCAGGACTGGTTCCCTCTGCCTGCTATACCCTTGCCCCAGGTAGTCTCTTGGATAATTCCCTCACATCCATCAAGTCTTCAGCCAAGTTCACACTCTCACTAAGACCTGTCATTACTATCTTTATGAAACTGCCACCTGCCTTTCATCTCTCAGGCCTCTCAATCCCCTTACCCTATTTAATGTTGTTTTTTTTCATGACACTCACCTGTCTCTAACTTGTTAAATAATTGGCTTAATGATTATGTTTATTGTTTATTGACTGTTTCTTATACTCTTTAAACCTCTTGAGGAGAGGGAGTTTTGTTTTGTTTACTGTTATATCTCAAGTGCCTAATCCCTGCCAGGCACATGATAATAAAAATTTGTTGAATGCATTTGTTGTATTGATTTAAGAATCTCAAAAGCAGGTTAATCTCTCTCAGAGAAGCCCAGAAATACTAAAGAACTCCAGAAGAACAGAACTTCTAGAAATAGTAAGCTTTTGGGACTGAGACGCCATGTAAATTGCTAAATATTTATCAGGGCTTGTTGTGTGTGCGAGGCATTTTGGAGCGCTGGGAGAACATAGTGTCATTATTGTTGGTGCACTATCACTATGCGATACCCAGGACCAAAATTAGTACTTTTGTTTGGTGATCAGAGTGGACGGGGACAAAGAGATTTTGTGATTTAGGCAAAATCAAGCCATTAGCACGGAAGTCCAACTGTGGCAATTCTTCTCAACCGACAGGATCCATACTCCTCTGGGAAGTTGGGTTTGATGACTTTTCCGGTCTTATTTTTGTCTAATCAAGAGCCCACCTAGGAATTCCCATGGTTTATTAAATCAAAAGAGACAGATTACATGTGACATTGTCTCAAAACACTTTGAGGTTCCCCCCTCTCCTTGTCGTCAACCCAGACATTTTATTTTCAGCTAGTGAAGGGGGGCCAGGAGTTCACGATCGCTCCAAAAAGCTTATTGGCTCAGGCAATTACTTGATTTCCTCTCCTTGAAAATGTCATGTACATTTTAAGTACATTGACAAGCAAGTTTGAAATGCTTGTTACATTTGGAGATGCTACAAAATGCAGTCTGCAAGGAAAAATGGATCATTGGATTAAAAGCTGTTATTAGGTCTAATCTTTGTCATTTATTTCTCAATTTTCAATGTAGAAACAACACTCTCCTCACCTATTCTCACTTCCTAAAGTTTTCTGAAACTCGTTGTAATAGTTCATATTCTCTCAACTGCCAACAATAGAAACTCCAATTAAAATGGACTTAAACAGTATAGAAATGAATATTTTCACATTAGAAACCCAGTGGATTCCACTTAAGTAAAGTCACATGCTCAAAGTCATTATCATCTCCTTGCGTTTCCATTTTTGCAGGTAGTGCCTTCCTCTTATAAGCGGTAAGATGACTCTAGCAATTCCAGGAGGTACATTTGGACATGACAACAACCAGAAGAAAAGAAGAAAACGAAATTTCCCAAAAGCCACTCCAACCAACCTCTCTTTACATGGTATCCTTGGATCAAATGTTCATTTTTTAATTAATCACAATTATGATTGCATGATATTAAAAATCTGGGATGGAATAAATAAATGATTGTTGGGGAATTAATTGCACTACTGTCTTCATCGCTTTTCACTTGTTTCTGATTGGCCCCCTGTTCTTGACTCAATTAATTTACAGGATTTTAAGTTACATTAAGTAAAAGCAGTAAAAGCCAAACCACCACAGATGGTTACTCTTTTAATCTCACGGTGACTTTGTGTGCTAGGTACTGTTGTAATTCTTATTGTACAGATGTAGAAACTGAATACTTAAATAACTAGGCCACCTTTGTAAATCAAGTAGGCCACACTCAACCACTTTTACACAATATCTCTTACAAAATTGTGGAGACCTCCTCTCTTGAGTTGAAACTAGAATATTAATTTGAAGGCATTAGTGAAATTTCCTATAATAAAACATAAATCCCCTCTTATGATAACAGTATTTCAAGGGTTCATTCTTAGCACATACCATCTAAGAGGGAAAAATAAATTCTAGGCACAAAATTGTTGGAAAAAGTGCTGGACTATGACTTAATGGGGGTAAGATTTGAGTTACATTTTGAGACAAAGTGAGAGAAGGTGCTAGAAAGAGGGGACCTCAGTCTCACTAGAGATGAAATAGAAAAGACAGAAGCCTAGGAGTGTATTCTCACTGCTACCAGGTACCTCCGCTGGGAGAAGCAATGCGATTATTATTAGCTCCATTTAACTGTCACAAGAATTAAGACAGTAAAAAGGGTAAGTTTTTCTAAAGTCTCCTATCTAAACAGTGTTTAGTTCAAACCTAGGTCAATTGTATTCCAAAGCTCAGACTTTTTCCCATAGCACATCCCTTCCTCCACCCATTCTCACCGAGGACTTTCTTTGGAAGCCAAATGAATACAGTGAAGTGAAGGGTGGGTAAAAAAGTTAAAGACTCACTATAGAAATGCAAAATTGATTGCACAGTGGAGTTTGACACGCGCCCCAGCAAAGTTGGCCCAAATTCAGGGACAATAATATTATTCCCAGGGTTGACAGGAATGAACCAACATTACCGTTTTCCTAGATGTTTGGAGTTGGTTGGTTGGGGCTTTCAATGAAATGAGTGGAGGAAACATCAGGCAAGGTCTCAGCAATGCCAAGTTTGCAGAACTTGAAAGAAAAAGCCTCAGAAAGTACGAAAGAGAAACTCTAGTTTTTTTTGTGTGTTTTTAATAAATGCTTTACCCTAGATTTTTTTTATCCAATTCACCAAGTTATATAGGGAAATTGGAATGTATGTTTCTCCCTACACCCAAGTCTGTTCTACCTATTAATTTACAATCAAATGTCATGTTAGCTTTCCAGAAACGAACATTTTAAACCTATTTATATTTTTTAAGTCAACGCTCTGTCTACTATTAAATTCTGAAAAAGTTACAAAAGGAGTTTGGGGCTCCTTTCTTTTTCCTGGGGATGAATGTGGAAGGCCCGATTTATTTGAGTAAATCTGCTCCACCCCTAAGGGAGACAGAGTAAATTTGCCCACTCCTTGACTGGGAAAAGAAACATTTAATAGAGTTCTCCCTATCTAGTCAGAGAGCACGGTGTCGCTCTAAGTTAGAATTAAAGGAGCTGTTTGCATTTCCACTTCATGGTCTTGTTAGCTTTGTCCTATTAGAAACAATTTCTATTAATGAACTAAGAAGCAGATGGACCTCGACAGCAGAGCAAAGCATTGTTTTTAAGATGTGAGGGAAAAAATTAATTGAAAATGTCATCTAGAATTTGAACTTAGCAAGTACTTCTTCTTAGATATTTAACATTTTAAATAAATACATTGCTGACACAGGTGTAGTGGACACCATTAAGAGCTAACTTATGAAAGGAAGGAAAAAAGATAGTGCTTGTATATAGGTTGTCCCAGAAAAAAAAAAAGTATACACACTTTTGATAATTATAAAGGCAGTGTTTATTAAAATACATTTCATTTACAAAATGTAATAGAAATCAGCTGCTACATTTATTTGGGGACACCCTGTAGTTTTTTGTTGTTTTTTTTAAATTTTATGATGGCTAGTTTTCTGTCCATTCTGCTTCTGTGTTCACACAACACAATCAAGGAAATTGGAATATTATGGTGTTTTCTCACAAAGTATGTATGTAGTTCACACTCATTTAGTGGCAGATGCTGGGAAGGGAGAGATGAAAACAATTTTAAATATGTAGGGGTTTTTATCTGCTATTTCACTTGAGTTTATGTAGTTCCTGCTAGTGTCCTATTCTTGAAAGCATTTAAATAATGCTTAAATATACATATACAACACAGAAATTATCTTCAATACAATAATTTTATTTACATAGGAAGCCATGGACACTCTATTTTATAAGTAAAGGGATTTTTTTAAAGCAATTTTAACTGACTTTTGTTTAAGTGCTATTTAAAGCCTGAACCAAAATCTTTAAGACATATTTTTCAAGTGAGAAATATATATTTTTTAAAAGCTGTCAGTGCCCTAGCTGGTTTGGCTCAGTGGATAGGGCCTTGGTCTGCAGACTGAAGGGTCCCAGGTTCAATTCTGGTCAAGCGCACATGCCTGGGTTGCAGGTTTGATCCCAGTAGGGGGTGTGCTGGAGGTAGCTGATCAATGATTCTCTCTCATCATTGATGTTTCTGTCTCTCTTTCTCTCTCCCCTACACTCACTTCTTCTCTGAAATCAATAAAAAAATATATATTTTTTAAAAGCTGTCAGTTATAATGAGAGAAGAGTCTACTGAGTTTGGGTTTCTGGACCTATCTGTTAATAATTTATATTAAAAATAAATTACATACATAAATAAAAACAGTATTTTATAGTCAACTTTTAAGACATATGTATTCAAATATACAAAGGTCTGTCAAATCAATGAACATGCAGAAGTGATTCAGTAATGTACATTATTATAATATGCTCTCAATTAAATTTCTTCCAATGGCAGGGAAATAACACACGCCATTATCAGTTCATAATTTCCACACTAATACTTGTTAGTGCTAATAGAAAGAACAGGATCAGATTCAGTTTTTCTTGCTGCAATAGCAAAAGTTAGAGTCAGATAAAGGAGAGAAAATGAGAGAGAACTAATAGTAATAGTAAGAAAATAGAAGAATCAGTTGGTCTAATAAGTCATACTTTTGTATCAGCTGATATATTTTCCTTTGACTTTATTATAAATTTATTAATTACACTAGTGGCCCAGTGCATGAAATTTGTTCACAGAGGAGGGAGTGTTGCTCAGCCCAGCCTGCACCCTCTCCAATCTGGGACCCCTTGAAGGATGTCCTACTGCTGGTTTACAGGGATCAGGCCTAAACCAGCAGTTGGGCATCCCTCTTGCAATCTGAGACTGCAGGCTTCTAACCACTCACCTGCCTGCCTGCCTGATTGCCCCTAACCACTTTGCCTGCCAGCCTGCACGCCCCCAACTCCCCTCCTGGTGGCCTGCTCACCCCCACCTTCCCTGCACATTGTCCTGTTCACCTCCAACTGCCCCCCTGCTGGCCTGCTCACTCCAAACTGCTCCCCCCTGCTGTTCTGATCACCTCCAACTGACCACCACTAATAGCTGCTTGCCCTCAACTGCCCCTCCCTTGTCTGCTTACCCCCAATGGCCCTGCCCCCCACCAGCCTGATCACCCACAACTTCCCTCCCCTCTCGGTTCTGCCACCATGGCTTTGTCCAGAAGAATGTCTGGAAGGTCTCCTGGAAGGTATCCCAGTCTAAGTAGCATATTACCCTTTCATTAGTACAGATAGAGGCCAGGTGCATGGGTGAGAGCCAGATGGGTTGCCCTGAAGGGTGTCTTGAATCAAGGAGGTTCCTTTGATGCATGGGGCAGCCTGGGTGAGGGTCTGAGAGCCGTGTTCAGTCTGGCCACATCCCAATCAGAATGGAGTGTCCCGCTAAGGTGCCTGGTTATCCTGGGTGAGGGGCTGATGGCTGTTTGCCAGCTAGCCACAGCCCCTGGCAACCCAGGCTCTCAAACCCTCTTTGAGTGGAGGCCACAGCAGCTGGAAGCAGGTATCTTCTGGCTTCCTTATTTATCTTCTATAATTGAAACTTTGTAGCCTTGAGTGGAGTGCACAGGTGACCAGGGCAGGCGGAAAGCTTGGCTTCCTCCATCACTAGGGGCAATGCAAGCCTCCTACTTGCTCTAGCTCCTGGCCACCACCATCTTGGTTGGGTTTATTTGCATACTCGCTCCTGATTGGCTGGTGGGCATGGCTCTGTGGGTGTAGCAGAGGTACAGTCAATTTGCATGTTTCTCTTGTATTAGATAAGATTGCTTCCTATATTCCCACTATATCAAGGAACACTGCTTTGTTGACATACATGCCTAAGTGGAAAGTAATAATTTTGGGGTCAAATTTTCCCAGTCACACTAGTAAATCACTTTAGGTTTGAACGCTCATGAAATCTTTCATAATACACTTATTTTCTCTGTTTTTTAAAAGCAAAATATTATTTATTTCCACTTTCAAACCTCTACACATTAGAACCACCCAAGAAACTTCTAAACATGCAATGCAGAGAGCTGTTTTCAAGAAATTCTCATTTAATTGTGTCTGAGATAAGCCTTGGGCACTGGAAAAAATGGAAGCCTCCCAGGTGGTTCTAATATACAGCTGGGTGGAAAACTACTGCAGGATCTCAATATTAGTTTTGGACATATAACAAGGTCACCATGTAAAAACAAGTGTAAGGAGGGAGAGGAACTTAACATAGATTTAGTAATGATCACTGTGGGTATGACTATGATTATCAAGTATAGGATGTCATGGAAAGCAGCCTTTTAAAGATGATTTTTAGAAATATACATTAAGTGATTAAATTGCAAATATCTTGACTATAAATATAGGGTGTCTCAAAAATGTATACACACAAACACTTTGAATAATTATAAATGCAGTGTTTTTAAAATACCTCTCATTTTCAAAATTGAGCTGTCATCTGTTAAAGTGTGTACATAGCTTGGGAAACCCTGTATATAAGAGAACAATAACAACAATGTTAAAAATATTCATTGAATAACTAAGATGGACAACGAATACAAAAATAGAATTATACTGAAGTTATACAAATGGGTACTTGAGACTTGGTCTAAAACTTCCAGTAAAATCATTACACAAAGAGGTTAAATGTGATGAATATCAAAAAAGGAAACATGGCTTATAACTTATTTGCATTTCAGTACCTTCCTAAGAATTTACATACTTATAAGTAAACTAGAGGCCCCATGCATAAAATTCATGCACTGGAGGGGGAGGTGTCCCTCAGCCCAGCCTGCACCTTCTTCAATCTGGGACCTACAGGGATCAGGCCTAAACCAGCAGTCGACATCCCTCTCACAATCCAGGACTGGTGGCTTCCAACTGCTCGCCTGCCTGCCAGCCTGATCACCCTCTAACCACTCCCCTGCCAACCTAATTGATGCCTAAATGCTCCCCTCACTGTTTTCCCCTGCTGGCCTGGTTGCCCCTAATTGCCCTTCTCTGCTGGCTTGATCTCCCCCAACTCCCTTCCCCTGCTGACCATCTTGTGGTGGCCATCTTGTGATGACATGGAGGTGGCTATCTTGTGACAACATGGGTGTGGCCATCTTGTGTAAGGGCATGACAGTCAATTTG
This sequence comes from Murina feae, assembly GCA_004026665.1. NCBI lineage: Eukaryota > Metazoa > Chordata > Mammalia > Chiroptera > Vespertilionidae > Murina > Murina feae. The sequence continues at coordinate 21,277 of PVJC01004375.1, forward strand.
CATATTACCTCTTTATTATATAGGATATAATATACATCCCAACAATAGAACTATGGTTTAATCTTAGTTATTACAAAATGACTTAAGATACTAAATTATCAATTCAAAATTGATGTTAATGAATATAATCAATATTTTATCTTTCCATTCTCTGAAAGTTATTCCAGACTAATGTTTTAGCTACTCAATATTTTTTATAATGAGTTAGCATTTTATTAATAAAGAATTTTGAAAAGCTGAAAATAGTAGACATTGAATTTTTCAGTTGTTTGTTGAATGAATGAATGGAGAACATAAAAACTCCTTTTTATTTTTCCTACATGAATATTACGGGTTTTTTTAGCATCATATTATCTCAGTGACCATCAGAGTTATATACACTGGAGTATCTGAAAATAAATTTGTTAATGTGGCAGCAGTTCTGAGCAAAGCCACTTGTCTGTTTATACCTAGTTTATACTTTCCCCTAAGAGAGATTAATGTCACCTAGCAATACTAGCAAACACATGCTTCATTGCTATGCGTCAGGCACTATTCTAAGCATGGTACATATATTAGCTCATTTAAGAACCCCATTTGTAATGAGGGTTCAGCTAACATAATATGGGTCATCATTATTTATGAAGTCTAAAACAAATATTTTTAGGCAGAACTGATTAGATCCAATTGGTTTCCAGGAAATGTATATCAGCAAACTAAATCATTAATTGTATTTTAAATATTCAGAAGTGGTTTGTTTAACAAAAGTAGTTCCAAAGATGTTATTCATAATGATCTAACCCTTTTGATGAATTCAAGAATGACTCTGCATCCTAATTTTTTATCTTTCTCATGATTTTCCTCTTTTTCATTTTTTTACCACCCCCTCTAATGAATAATCTTCAGCAATGAGGCCAGAGTTGACTTCTTGTTTCTGTTGTCTTGGCCATACCATCCACTTTCTTTCCGAATCTCTATGGTGTTTTGGATCAGAACCAATCACCCACTTGATTCAGTCTTTCAGAAGGTGCCCTGGCCACTGTAATATGTTTTTGCTGTCTCCTCCCCTCTTTCCCATAGTCCAATCCTCTCAAGCTCTCTTATTGTCTATCCCTTCTTCCAACCATGCCCTACTATTTTTTTCTAAATTGTTCTTTGAGGTTAGTTTCCCATGTTCCTCCCTCTTAAATTTAAATAAAAATTAAAATGAAAGTCTTTCTCAGTAGAAAACTTATGCCGTTTTCTTTAGCCTTTTTCTTATTAGAGAAACTGTTATGTATTGAATATACCTACCCCCTCACCAATTCATATGTGGAAGTCCTAACAAATAGTACATCAAATATGAACCACTTGAAAATAGGGTTGTTGCAGTTATTTAAGTTAAGATCCTACTGGAAGAAGGTGGAGTCCCATATGACTGGTGTGCTTATAAAAAGTGTACATTGGGATGCACACATGCACACAGGAAAAACACTGTGTGAACTTGACAGCAGAGATCAAGGCAATGCATCTATGAGCAAGGAAAGGCAAATACTGCCAGCAAACCACTAGAGTCTAGAAGAGAAAAACATATTTGGAACAAATACTCCTTCACAGCCTTCAGAAGATACCAACGCTGCTGACATCTTGAGGTCAAACTTTTAGCCTACAGGAACTAGGAGACAAAAAATTTCTCGTAGACAAAGTGGGTTGTTTAAGAAACCCACTTTGAGGTACTTTGTGACAGCAGCCTTAGAAAACGAATACAGAAACTAAATATCTAGCTACTTTACCTCTGTATCTGTCCTTTCCTGTCGATGTGATGTGTGCTTTGAACCAGCTGTCTTTAAAAATAAGTATAGTGAAAACACTCCATCACCTCCTGCAAGGGAGCTGAATAGTAGGATGAACAAGTAACTGAGTCAAAGAATGGAGAGACCTAGCATCAAGTTTTCTCTTCCTCTCTTTTTTGCCATGAAACTTTGGGAATGATTTGATTTTACCCAGCTAATTTTTTTTTAATCTGTGAAATGACATAGCAGCACACACTATTATTATGAGATAGCATAGGTAAGGTAAGCATCTGGCTCTAGAATCAGACATAGCTAAATTCTCTGTCAGCTTCCCTACTTAATGCCTGTATAATCTCAGAGAGTACTTCCTGGGTGCCTATTTCTTTTTGTATCAGAGTGAAATCCCTTAACTACAGGTACGGGCACTAGACTTAAGCAGAACTATCAGGATAACATCTTCCTCTCTGTGGCAATTGGTTCACTGATGGGCATGAGACCCAAGCCAGCCCAACAGGCAAGACTGCAGATGGAATAACTGATAGGGGATGGGCTCTTCTGTCACGCTGCCTTCATTGGTAAATAGAACACAACCACTTCCTGCCTATTAGGTCTTAGGCAAAGACCTATGATCACTGTAAGTCTGTTTTCCATCTTTGTATAAAAAAAGGGGAGGGAGTACAATCATAACTTGTTCTTGGGACTTTGGTGTGATATAAAGTTTTTAGGACAGTGCCTGAAATGAACTATCATTAGTTCTATTATCATTCACGCCCTTCCCAAGCTGTTCATGTTGGAGATGACCAGGAAAAGTCTCTTCATTCTCTCAGATTCCAGAACTATTAGAATGTGGCTCCTGAGATGTCAGTGGCACCACACCAGCACCCAGCGAGACATAGGAGTCCCAGAGATTCTAGGAGAGGGCTCTGGGAGTGTCTGTTCCTCCAATACAGTCCCTTAAGTCCTCTTGCTTCACATCTGTGAACTATTCTGGCATCTACCTTTAACTCTCCTTTTCCCTCGCAAGTTAATAACAGTTGAATTTCTGTGACTTATATATAACTTAATCTCTCTCAGTCTCTTTCTTCATATACAGTCTCTTTCTTCAATAACACATGATGAGTAATAACCCCCATTGGGCTATTGTGAAGATAAGATATAAAGGTCTTAGCATAATGAGTGGCACATAATAAGCTACTACTCATAGTTACTATTAATTTTACTACTGCTTTGAGTTATTAAGAAAAACTGAATATATGTAAAAATATTTGGGAGAATATAGTCTGAAGTATATAAGGGCAAGATTATCTGACAAGGATAAAAGGCATTAATGATAATTTCATATAAGAAAATTTACCATCAAATTGTCATTGCTCTTAAGCAAAGCTTCTGAGTTCTGCCCTATAGCGATTTGGTTAAAGTGGTGCTAATGAAAACTTTCTCCAGTTATATGCTAAGAAGAGGAAAAAATAAGTTAACACATATGCACATAATAAGCTCATGACATTGGCACCCACATACAAAAGTCATAGGTGAGTAAAAATTCTGAATACACTACCTTCTGGGTGGGTGAGTTTTGACAGGTTACTTTATGACTCTGAACCTTAATTTTTCATCTAGGTTAGCATATTTATTCTCAGTTTTCCTCTGCCAGGAGTAGGAAGAACAAAAATGAGATATAAGTATTGTTCTGAGAAACATTACCCTATTGAGAACCAGCATCACCACCACCATTTCCAGAAAATATCCAAGAAAAATTGTTTAGAAGCACTGAGCAAGGTGTTAGTGGGAAAAACAAATCAATGGGTAGAGAAAGAATTTCACCAAATGAACAAAAAAACAAGAATTCCACTTCAAGTTTTGAGTTGAAGTAGAATGAGAAGTGGAAATAATAGTCCTTTTTTTTTCTTATTAAATCCAGAATTTCTCAACATTTCCTTGACAGTATTTTGGCATTTAAATGGTCACTGTCTAAATGTACATTTCCATGATTGTTAAAGGAAGAAGTTTTAAAATGGAATGTTGCCAACGTTTCGTGAAGAAAACACTGTCTGGCAAAGAGCTAATGCCATCACTTTCGTCCTGAGTTTCAAAAGGTTAGTGTGAACATGTATTTCAATTTTTTTCCCTCTCAGGTAATTTAATACATTCAACTGGCCTTTGCTAGCTTTGTATTTAAAACTATTTTAGTATTTGATTTAAGTATAATGCCAACAAGGTAAGTTGAAGTCAGGTCATTCTTGTTATTTTTAGATGTGAGATTGGGAAAACCTATTTGATTTTATAAATTAAAAAAAGTAGTCTGGATGACCAGAAAAATTGAAAATAAAAGTTTCCATTGAGCTTTATGTTCAGCAAAGTACTCGGGAAAGCAGTGTAATGATTGATGTTATTTTAAATATCTTAAGGTTTTTTATTTTGTTTTGCTATAAATAGTTAAAGTTTGTATCCTTCTTAATGATGATATGATATTAATTTTTATGTGTTACTTAATTTTTATATCACCTTTTAATACTAATTTTTATTAGTAGATAACATATTTGCTTTGTTTATTCATTCTGTTCTCTTATGTGTGTGGTTGTTTTAAAATATTTGTCTTTTTACTTTATGAATAGCACATTTTAAAATCCTCACACCAAAGAAATATTGTCTTCAAACTTTTTTTAATTTAGGGTAGAGCTATGTAAATCTTGTGCAGAAAGTTAAGCCCTCTTTTTGTAATTTTAATTTGCAATCACAGTATTAAGGGAGAAAATACCATATTTTAAACTTGATGAAACAACAAATGTATTTGAAGAGAGGACTTGATAGAAATCATAACTTCAATCACAAAGAACAAAAGTTAGAGTAATTAGCACAATGAAGGCTGAGAGTATCTGTAGAAATACAATGACAAAATATCTGAATACCCTCTTCAATCTATGTTTTCTAAATCACATGTCTGGAATAAACTCAATTGTTTACATTTCAAATGTTTGGAGACATGAAACTGACAGAAATATTTTGCAAAAATAAAAACTTAAGAAACTTTCTCCCTGCAAGCCCCCACCATTGTTAATAGGCAGGGGGTAGGCATTATATTTAAAACTCTTTATAATAGTTAAAAACTGATCAGCTCACATCCAACTTGCTCTACTCTAGAACTACAGAAATCCCAAAAGTAAAAATTAACAGGAATTGAAAAAAGTTAAGTAAATTTGAGCATAATGAATAAAAAACACCACATTGCTATATAACGAAAATGGTTTTCTTGGGGGTAGAGTTCTATTAAATGGAAGATCCGCTTGTCCTGCAGAGCATGCTGATGGATTGGGTTGAGGAATAGGCAGGCTAGAAATAGCCACTGGAGATTGCCTGATTGCTGTGCATAGTGAGAGAATTTTTATCCTCAGAAGGAAGCAGATGAGGAGGAATGATGAGAAGAAGGATGGAGACAGACCAACCAGCCAGTTCTCATGAGTGCCCGTCAGTATGAATTATCTTGAGGCAGATTTCAATCACAGAATGGTCTGAAGAACATAAAGCCTAATATTCAATTGGAATTCCTTTACTTTCTGTGATGTAAACAATTCTCCAACTCTCCAAGTCTGATGGCATGTAAATACCCTGTGGGCATGACTGTGTGGGAATAAAATAAAAGGTTTGGTTTAACTAAGTGAAGGACAACATTCTTGAGATGGCGAGGAAGTGGTCCTTAAAAAGCCTTCCGTGCTTACCACATGGGCCTTTCCGAAGGGTGCTTGAGAAATTCTAGCTGAACATGTAAGCTAGGAAACTGCTTGCTCCCTGGACATGCCTTCAAATGAAGCACTCAGCTAAGCTATGTCCACAGAAATTGCAAGATAAAAAAATGTTTGTTGTTTTAAGTCTCCGTTTCAGAGCGATTTGTTGCACAATGCACACATTAGCATACCTATAGGTAAGCCATACTCTGAGAATAAAGGAGAGACTTGGCATGCCAGCCACTACTCAGAAACCTCCAATCACCTACACTCTGAAAGTACTAATTCCTACATAGACAATAGTTCGTATCACTGGTCGTAAACCTAACTCTTTCAAGCTTCCACGATGACCTTATTTGCACAGTTGATGAGCTCCAACGATTTAGAAGTTACCACCTTCCAAAATTGTTTGAAACCATTAAAAGGGTGATCCCAGGACGAAGAAGAAGAGCAGGAGCAGGAAATAGAGTAACTTGTTAAAATTATGCAATTACTAAGAGACGGGGCGAAGACCAGAGAGCAGGTTGGCAAGCTCGACAGCTCAACATGCTTCATCACTATATTACTTAATTTTCTTTTTAGAGAGTATTTGCATGCCTTCCCAGCATGACGATGAAATGTGAAATTAATGCTTCGATAGAGGAGGATTGTGGTATTAGCTGCTCTGACGTCTTAGAGAAGAAGAAGCAGAAAGATGGAGAGAGGTAGTCCCATTCATCTCAGAAACAGAGTGATCACTTGCAACGGTAGATGTCCTACTGGGGCATCAGTGGGGGTTTCTTTATCCAATGCCCACATGAGAAGTTGTATTTTCCTCAAGGAGATAAAAGGAAATAGATGCTCCTGTTTAATCTTTTTTTCCTTGATTACATTTAGGAATATTTTCGGTTTTGCTACTACTTACTACTTACTAAGAATAGATATTTAATTAAATTCTTTCTTAAGGGATGTTGGTGTCCTGTGAATGATCACCTATTCCAAATGCATAAGAAAATGTTTTCTGCTATTGTTTAAAAGAAAGATAGTGCACATTAGAGAAGAGAGGAGCAGAGGGATTCATAATGATGATAATTAGTACAAACAAGTATATCACACACACACACACACACACACACACATAAAACACACAAAAAGAACTTGAACTAACAGTATTTCTCACTCTATCCAAGAAACATGATACTTCAAAGGCTCATAGTTAGTAAGAAACCTGACTTGTTGACAGCTGGAAATATTCATGAATGTCATTCCTATATTCTTTCTACTGCTTAGATAATGTGTTGCATTTTTTTTTACACTTAAATGTCAACAAGTTCGATTCAGTATAAATAGGTTACCACATTAGTCAGTGACAGTAAAATCTCAAAATGTTAGAAGAGACAAAACTTGGAAAGTTTTTCATGTTTTGTTTTTTTTTTGGTCAAAAGCTCATTTATTCATTGTTCATTGCTGATAACTCATAACCAATATATTATAAATGTTGGAAGGATTAACAAGATGTCTCATAATTATTTTTACCCAAATGATAAATGATTTACTAATAATATGAAGCCTCCCATTTAACACAGCCTTTGGATTCCTTTAGCTAAGATTGTCTTATAAATGAGACCAGTGGATAATGAGGTCTTCCTATTTGTCAGTAACAAAATCCTATTGGAAAAAGCAAAGGCAAGAGCATATCTCAGGCTGAACTCTGACTTTTAAAAGAGCCACATTATAAGGAGATGCCACTATAGACAGTAGCATTTTCTGTATGATTGTTAGCACTATCTCCGAAAAGAGCAATAGCACTGTGATGTTTGACTGTACATGGAAGGGTGGTTGTGAAAACATTTTAGTTCCACTATACTTATAAGGCAAATTTCAATCAGAATTGGAATAATATCTCCAGTATTAATAGAGAAGCTGGAAGCAGAATCAAGGTCCACGGTGAACTAGCGCAGGTCTTTGGCCCATGGAGAACATTTCTTTCCATGCCACAGCGCTAGAAATGTAAATAGAAGAGAAGTCATAGGTTGTACGTAGATACGAGAAAGAAATAGAGGAGCCAAGGTACTGGTGTAGGTCAAGGTCATTAAGCTTGCACAGAAGTCTTAAGAGGAGAGCATGCTCACAAAATTATGTACCAAACCTTTCTTTCTTTGTTCTTTTCATATTTACTATTCTCCAAGTGTTGACTTCACATATGCTCCAATGGATTATCCATGGTTTCAGCACATTATGTTCTGGTCTTCAAGGTTTATTAATGTTTTTCAACTCATTATTTTATCTTCTTAATGAAGGAAGCATTTTAGCACATCATATCTTTTTTAACATAGAATATCAATGCATTCCTAGTTTTTCTTTTGTGACTGGCTGGGGGAATGAATATTAATAGGCAGATGAGCTATATAAGTAAATTGGTACATCAAAATAAAGAGTGGATTGTCAGCGACAAAAATTAAAATAAACATTTTTTATTATGTTATCAATCAGAGAAATACCTACTTGGATATCTACATTTCTTGATAGAGCTTGTCAAGAGAGCTCATCGGATTTTCCATGTTTGATTTACTCTGGAGTATTTATTTTTCCAGCATTATTAAGCCAAAATTGGCAAATATAATCTATATATATAAAAGCTTAAACGACCAGATGACCTGATGGTAGTTATGATGTTCACTGACCACAGGGAGCAGATGCTCAATGCAGGAGCTGCCCCCTGGTGGTCAGTGCACTCCCACAGTGGGAGCACCACTTAGCTCACCTACAGGTGCCAGACGCCAGGCTCATGGCTGGCAATTGCAACTGTGGCAGTACAAGCCTCTCCCACCTCCACAGCAGCGCTACCAAGCCACCTGCTGCTTCGCACACGACTACATCTCCCAAGAGGTCCTGGATTGTGAGAGGGCACAGGCCAGGCTAAGGGACCTCACTGGTACACGAATCTGTGCAGTGGGTCTCTAGTCTATAATAATAAAAGTATAATATGTTAATTATACCAGGCAGCCAACTGACCTTCCAGATATCATTCTGGACATCCTTCTAGCTGAAGCCGCAGTGGTGGGGGGGCTGAGGCAGAGGTGTTTAAGGGCAATCAGGCAGGCAGGCAGGCAGAGGCAGTTAGGGGTAATCAGGCAGGCAGGCAGAGTGGTTAGGGGCAATCAGGCAAGCAAGCAGAGGCAGTTAGGGGTGATCAGGCTGGCAGGAAAGTGGTTAGGGGTGATCAGGCTGACAGGTGAGTGGTTTGAGGTAATGAGGCAGGCAGCAGAGTGGTTAGGGGCAATGAGGCATGCAGGCAGGCCAGTGGTTAGGAGCCAGTGGTCCCAGATTGCGAGAGGATGCAAGCTGGGCTGAGGGAGCCTCTCCCATGCACGAATTTCATGCACCAGACCTCTAGTTGTAATATAAAGGATAAAAATGTGAGGATTTGATATATGAATACATTGTGAAAGAATGCCCATATCAAGTTAATTAAAACATCCATCACTCACATATTTTTATTTTTAGTTTTTGGTGAGAACACTTAAATTTTCTTTTATGTCACAGTTGACTGCAGAGCTATCCCCTTAAACACCTTTTACTGCACATATTTTGTAGAAAGAAATGTCAAAGTTCTTCCAGTTTTTTATGTTGCCTTCTAACCCACAATTCCTTAACTTTATCAGTACCTCTATCCTATTCAGTACAACAAGAATAGTGAGAATTAGTATTTATCTTCATAGAAACACACAGTAACATATAATAAATTTGCTGCTTTCCATCTCCTATCTTAAAATATCTACAGACAGTAAGAAGCATTTAAACCAAAGATAATTAACAAAGGATTGCATGTCTTATTAAAATATAATTTATTTTAATAAATATTATTATTTGATTTTAGCATTATGATTGTTTTGGTAAACAGTATAAGACAGACAGATCCTTGGCTGCTAGTGTTGAGATGACCAATGAAACCTGTAGCTGATCTACCTTTGGACATACTGTTATGTGATATAATAAATGTCCTTATTGTTTAGGCCACTTTCAGTTGCATTTTCTTTAGCTTTGAGCTGAAAACATTCTAGAAAATGCAGAGATACTATCTCATTAATGCCTTTATTATAGTGCTAGAATAAAATGAATAAACAGTGAAAGCAAAGGTGGGGAACTAGAGAAGACATTAGCAATCTTTGTGAAAATGACTACTTATGGGAATTTGGGGTCCTGCTAATTGTAATAATCCCCAGCTTAACAATTTTGCTTAGGATTAGTCTTATTATAAATTTCTGATTCCACAGTGAATTAATAGCCGCTAATGGATTGCAAACATCTGTTCCTCCAAAGAGGTGATATTTTACCCTTTTTTTTACTGTGTAAAGATAAGATTGCTGTCACCATCACTGTCCTCAAAGTCATCTCCTAGAAAATTGGTCAATAGCTAACATTTCACTATTAAGAAGCTGGAAATTTAAGTTACTCACTGAGTCTCTACAAAATGTGTCAGGTAATAGGTAACCAGAACTGAAATACATATGATTTTCAAAGACTCTAGATCCTTGATTATACCTAATACTATAAATATTTCACTGAACACATATAACCTTCTTAAAGAGAACATTTTTTTTTACTCCAAACAAGCTATCGTAGTTCCCTAGAACTGCAATGGAATTAACAATATAAAAAATTATAAATTGTATACAACTGTCTATATATTTCTGTACATGCATGCACAAGTACACACATATATGTACATGAAAACACACATTTATCTTAAAAAACATAAATACATCATACATTTATTTTAAAAATACACCATATTAGGAATTTTTTAGATGCACATCTGAAATTATTTAGTTAAAAAATAAATATACACTTAGAACTGATCTTATCCCCAGTGGCTTTTATTAAAACCAGTGAGATTACTTACATGACATAAAGACAGCCAAACGAAATGATTTTAGGTTAAAAATAACCAGATGGGAAAAGCCCATTTTTGACATTCAGCAACCTGACCTGTCTATCTATAAAGTTAACTTTTCCTTTTCATTTCATTGAGTTTCCCTTTGTATATCATATAGAGTCACAGTCCTTCCCCTCCCCCCCCCCCATAGGAGTGATTTCTTGGACCATTGCCCTGGCTTCTCGTTTCCCAACCTCCCTTCCCTCCCCAGATTAATGTTGCTATCTACCTTAGATCTCGTAACATCAACAACAAGAAAGAAGCTAAAGCATTCTTTAGGCAAATGAGACTCTTCAAGAGACTCAATAATACCAGTGGCATGTCTATCACTTCATCATTTGTTGATAGGTGTTGTGCTCAAATGCTCAAATTTACCAGGTCTATGTTCCAAATGCTGATTGGAAAAGGCATCTAATGTGCATTTCATGCAGTAAAGTCGCACTTGAATTTCAGCACAGGTTTTACATTGTAGTTCCTGCTCATAATCAACAAACATAGCATTTCTCAGCTTAAATTTATTTCAGGCATGCTCTCAGCAAAAGATTTAAAAATTAAAACCTTTCCATGGAAGAATGAGAATGTTTATCTATTTAAGATACTTAGAAATATAAGGAGTAATCTTCTTTCTCTTCTGTGCAATATAGTTTTTGAATAACAGAGAAGATCATTTTGAACTATATTTTAACAAGTAGCTTGTTTCAGCTTCCTTATTAGCTTGATTTACCATCTGCAGGATTACCAATAACATGATGCATTTATTACCCGTAAAAGCTATTAGCAGATCATTTTTTTCAGTTCATCATATGTGTCTTGAGACACAATCTGGCGTCTAACAGATTTTCATACATTGATGTCGCAGAGAATCAGACTGTTCTTTAATTGATTGTTTCTTGCTAGACTCCTTTTGATTAAAACAGGTTATGTTATTTGCTTTTAGTTCCACATTTCTCCACTTCAAAGTCTGGCCACAGAAAGCAGGAATTATTCTCATTTCTCTAGATTCCTTTAATTCAAAGTGGATGTGTATATTTAAAAGTCAGCCATAATCACGGGCTTTAAAAACGGTTTCAGTTTTTCCAATCTGTGACTCCCTCCACTAGAATACAATCATTACCATGACTTTAAAAAAACGGGTTTATCTTTTCCTGCCAAGTCATCAAATTCTGAACCTCAGAACCTCAAGTGACTGCAGATCACAGGGACCAAAGGGAATAGGAAGGGCTCCCTCAAAGCCCTCTTTCCCTCACAATTTGCACGAACCCAGACAAGCAAAGCTGAATCGTGGTGATAGTGGTGTATCCTTCTCCAGAGGGAAAAGAAGAAAGGGTCTTTTGCTAAACTGGTTTCAGAAGGCCTAACTCATATTGTTCATGTAAGCAAAGAGATGGGTAGCTCCTACTCTCCACCCCATACTTCCCCCTACTCTCCTCTGAACAAAACAAAACAAAACAAAACAAACAAACAAACAAAAAAAACAAAAAAAAGGAAGAAAAAAGAAAAGAAGAAAACTCCAAAAACTATGTGAACTCAGGGGAGTAAGGTCGGTGCTTCTCTCCTAGGCCTTCTACCCACATTCCCCACATGGTTAACACCATAAAGATGAGAGAGCGGCAATCAGATCAGTACTCATCGACAGGAAGGGAAACAGCTCACAGGCTCCCAACAAGAGCCTAATTCACTACTCAAAAGGTTTTTGTTTGCCTAATGCCAGAAACAAACATAAAACTTTCTATCATGACATCCATGACACTAGGAGAGAGCAGGCACCCTTCCTTTGGGCTTCTGTGTGTAGCAGACAAAAGCCATCAATAGCTCCTTTGTTTTCTACCTCAGCTTTCTGTCTTCATTGATGAGTCAGCCAATCATCCCCCATTGTCAACGGTTCTTTCCAGGTGAAATTCCCAAGTTCCCCGTCACACACCCTTCTGTTCCAGGATGCACTAGTGCACATAATCGTATCCTGGCCAATAGCAGTGATCTGAGCAGATCAACTATTTTCTCAGGAAGCAGACATAATTTTAAATTTTATTTGAAATCTTTCTAGTGCTTGTTTGCACAATAATTTATGAAATACTCCATGTTTAAAAATTACTTTGGGCAACGAGAAATATATAAATATACCATATCTTACTTTGCCATTTCAGCCACAATTAACTTCCTAACATTTGTACAAAGTACAGATGCCTGGGGATTCTGAAAGATTTTTAATGATTTAAACTTGAAAGCCACTATTCAGAACCAGTGACGCAGTGAAGGAAATTATGTAAGTTATATCTTTAGAAATTAGTTTTACTGTTGAATTTATTTAAAATCAAGTTGTGCCGATCATTTAAAATCTTGCACTAAATTTAATAGGAAACCTCTTGGTGGAGGTTTAGTTGAAATTGAAAAGCTTAAATGGCTTAAAAATAGCTATGAAACATAATGTAGACACTTGAGGCAGTTATTATGTTTAAATGATGGGAGTTTAATGGTCTTCTCGTACATTAACCCTATACTCTAGTGGTGAGAAATGCCTGCATTTTATTGTAGAAGTGGATAAACATAAGCATTGAGGTTTAGTAAACCTGATGACTTATTTAGCATCTCCTTACCTACTTGTTAAATATTTTTTAAAATCAATGTGTTTAATTTTTATGGCTCAGAGTTCATTAGCTACAATGGAGCCTTCAAATATATAATAAGTAGAATGCACTAAGGACAACTTACTGAAGGAGGGCCCTGTGTGCTTTCGTGGTATTTCCCAGTCTGTATGACCAAGTTACAAAACAGCAGCAACAACAGTACCATCTTATTTGATGAAATACTTTAAGATATTAATTCTAGGAAATACCATTTGTTAGCCAACTCTTGAGTAAGAAGTATATTCTATTCATGAAAACATACCTCTGTCAAAGGCAGTGTAAATTGCTAAAGTGTATAATTTATTTTATTTAGAAGTGAAATAAGTTACTTTTTTCCCAATGAATCCATTATGGGAGTTATATTATAGGCACATTTGCTTCTAGCAAGTGTTGTATGAAACAGTTTGTATTTATTAGAAACTAAGCAACTAACTAAATGTGTTTAAAAAGAAATGTTTTTTTGTTTTTGTTTTTAATGATAAGCTTCCCTAGATAAAAATCTGAACTTTTGCCAGATTTCCTTTGAGAGAGAGAAGGAAAAAAGGAAAACCACATTCTTTGGAGTACTCTTCAGTGTTATCTGCTCCTATCCAAATGCAAGGTTTTAAGACTTACATGCATGCGTATGAGCATGACAAACGGACACAGATGGGGGTGGGGTGGGTGAGGGCATGGGCTGGGGGTGGGGGCAGCCAGGGAGTGGTCAATGGACGAAAAAGGATACTTATGTAATAGTTTAAACAATAAAGAATTTAAATTAAAAAAAAAACTAAATCAAATCACAATAAAGAATAAGGCTGAGGAAAAAATAAATCTATAAATTCCTTCACTAGTTCTGTACCAGTTACTCATGTTGATAAACAGAATTGGCTAAATATACTAAAATTAGGGGCCCAGTGCACAAAAATTTGTGCACTCAGGGTGGGGGGGGCCCTCAGCCCAGCCTGTGCCCTCTTGCAGTCTGGGACCCCTCGGGGGATGTCCACCTGCTGGTGTGCCTGGCCAGCCTGGGTGAGGGTCTGATGGCTGTTTGCAGGCTGGCCAAGCCCCCCAGTGGGAACCCTCAACCCATGGGGGTGTAGCCAGCCTAGGTGAGGGCTGTTTTTAGGCTGCCCACAGCCCCTTCAGGGTTCAGGTCCTTACTGGGGTGCCTGGCCAGCCTGGGTGAGGGGCTGAGGGCTATTTTCAGGCTGGCCACAGCTCCCATTGTCCCAAGGTCCCAGCGAGGCCACTGGCTGGAAGCAGGTTCTGGAGTTTATTTATCTTCTATAATTGAAACTTCGTTGCCTTGAGCAGAGGCCACAGCCGGCCTAGGCAGGCAGTCTCCTCCATCGCTGGCCTCCTGTTTGCTCTAGCTCCATGGCTGCCGGCCACCATCTTGGCTGGGTTAATTTGCATACTGTCGCTCTGATTGGTTGGTGGGCATAGTGTGGCTGGTGGGCGTGGCTTAGGTGTAATGGAGTGAGGGTTAATTTGTATATCACTCTTTTATTAGATTATATAGCAGTTGTATCTCTTTGACATGTGAAGTAATAGATTTTATTGGTACTATTATTATTATTAAATCCAAAACAGACTTTATACACATGTCCATGCAATATCATATTAAAAAATACTATAAATTTTCTTTCACCCTTTGTCTTCCTTATGAGTGAAAAATAAATTGTGTTCAATCCTGATTTTACTTTAGACAGATCTCCAGCTTTGATGGAATGTTCCATCATAAATGGATTCAAAGGATTTTAACTGTATTATATATATGAAAAAATAGGCTTGAAGATGCAGTTATTTCTATTTGTTCATTAAAAAAGAAAAACAAAAGATAAACCTCTTCCTTGTCACACTAGTTTGCTTTACGCTTCTGGCAGAAATCCAAGCCTATTCCATTTTGTGAATATAGGTCATTGGCTAGTGGATGGGTGAGGATCTTCATTTTTTTTCTCACATTTGTTCTTTGGAACTGATGTTCTTTTAGAAGAAAACTGAAGCAGACATTCCTCTTTCTCCTAATCCTCTTTTTTTGGATTGTATTCCATGCTATGAAACAAATCTCTTCATGCCAACCATCAGGATAGCATGTAGAGGTCAGTCTAACTGGTGCCTCAACAGCCATCAAATGATGTGATAGTTAAAAAAAAAAAAACAACACTGAGCAGGGATAAGAGAACATGGGGACTGGTTTCCACCAGAAAGTTTCTAAGTAAATGTAAGCGCAGAGATTCACTTAATGATCATCACATTTTTAATTGAATGCTTGAATACAAAACACCCACTCTTCTACTATCTTTGATTTCTTACTACAATCCTATCATTATACCAGTCTTACAAATGATTAAATAAGGCCCACAGAATTTAAGAGGGTAAGAGCTGAGATTTGAATTGGGCTATAGAGCCTTACCTTAAACCATTATGCCCACTCCCACATTCCTCAACTGAGTAATGATTAAAGCTGGGCAAACTCTTGAAGTTGCCTCTTTTTCTTACATCTCTGATTAATTCAGTCTTTTGCTACTCTGAATTAACTTTCACCTGTTTATCTAGTCACATTACTTCTTATTTATTCGCTTTAATAAGGTACCCATACGTGGTCAAGATATGAGATAGCTCTTTCCTTTTCTTTCTTTTCCTCTCTCTCTGTTTTTGTCTGTCTCTATGGATATACAACAAAACCAGTGTGAATAATAAGAATCAATTATCTGTTTTTATAGATATATATACACTCACATTCACAGCTGATTCTTATTGTTCACTGAAGTTATATTTATACTAGGGGCCTGGTGCATGAAATTCATGCATGGGGGGGGAAGGGGGGAGTGGTTCCTCAGCCCAGCCTTCCCCCTCTCACATATTGGGAGCTCTCAGGGGGTGTCCTACTGAAAGCTTAGGCCTGCTATCTGCTCCCCTTGGGGAGCAGGCCTAAGCTGCACTCTGGCACAGACTCCAGTCCCTTCACCATGAAGAAATGACAACTTCCTTTAGGCATTTTCAAGATGTGTCTTTCATAGAATATGACATTTCTTTCTCTCTTTTTTTTTATCCTCACCTGAGGATATGTTTCCATTGATTTTTAGAGAATGTGGAAGAGAAGGAAAAACAGAGAGAAACAATAACAAAGTCAGAGGAACACTTTGATTGGTTGCCTCCTGCATATGCCCTGACCTGGGTCCTGGCCAGAGAGAAGCCTGCAACCTAAGTATATGCCCTTGGTCAGAACTGAGCCCAGACACTGCAAGTCAGCATTATGCACTGAGCCAAACCTGCTAGGGCAGGATATGACATTTCTTAGCCCTCCAGCAGTGGACCTTCATTGTTTTTCTTCAGGATTGTGGTGGAAAAACCTTAGATCGCCTTTTTGAATTCTTATTATTCAAGTTACTAAGAATATTACCAGTGGCATACATGGAGCTTAGCCAATGAGAGTTAAGAAAAGGTGTTTCCTCTGTAGTTCACTCTGATCACCAGCTCCACCCCTACCCCTCCAATCCCAGCTCCACCCCTGCCCAGGCCTATAACCTCTGAGGCTGCAGGCCTGGGCAGAAGATCCCCAAGCCCCTCTGATCACCAGTTTCACAGAGCCCAGGCTTCTGCCATCGCCATCTCTCCCCTTGCCCCACTGGCAGCCTCTGGCTAAGGCTGTAGCCTGGGCAGGGGACCCCCAGACCCCTGCTTTGTTGGCTCCATCAGTGCCCAGACCCCTACAATGGCAGGCTCCACCCCTGTCCCTCCAATCGCTGGCTCTGCAGAGCCCAGGCCCCTGTGATCTCCAGCCTTGCCCCTGCCCAAGCTTATGCCTGGGTTGGGCACCCTCATACCCCTCCAATCACTGGCTCTGCCCTTGCCCATGCCTGAGGCCTCTGGTAAAGGCCTCTGGCCCAGGCAGAAGACCCCCAACCCCCTCTAATTGTCTGTTCTGCCCCTCGGGCCCCTCACCTCCCCCACTGCCTGCCTGGCTAACAGGCCTGACCACTTCAGTGGCCAGGCTGAGCCGCACTGGGCGCTGCCATCTTGTGGCCATGGGGGCGGCCATCTTTGTGATGGAGTGGCACCTAATTTGCATATTACTTTTTTATTAGATAGGGTAGCCACTGCAAAACTGACTTAGCAAATGACTGAATTGTTACTCCTAAGCGAAATACAAGGCTAAGTTCCTATGAGCCTCTGGTCACATTTTTGTCAACAGATCAATACTTAGCCTTGTTTTATGTGTGTTTCTCTTTGAAGATTTTTTATTTAATATATATCATTGATATATTTATATTGAAGTCATAGTCAACAGCATTATAACTCATGCTTGAATGAATACACATATTTTCTAAATACATATTTTCTGTGAGGCTCTTTCTCTGTAAAAACATTCTGGCTCTTAGAAATACTAGACAGAATTCCAGCACAATGCGTGTGGACCATTATGAATAGTCATCAATAAAAAGCATAAAGATGTGAAAAACAAAACACTAAATATGCCTTGAACAGGACACATGTTTATGGTATAAAAACTGAACAGGGAAGCAGAGCACAGCCTTGTTTGGCCTCATCTTGGAAAGTGAATGTCCAGCACCTCAAATTTTCCACAGCTATGCACATGTGCATGTCCAGAAAACATCGCGAGTATTGATGTTGGGATTTCATTTTAGAGAGTAAGCACATTTATAAATACAGAACTCACAACCAATGAGGATGATTGTGTGTTTGTGTATCCTTTTGTCTGAGCTCTGTTTTTTCTGCCTTTCTCTTTTCCCATTTCCCCATTGTCCCTTCTTTTATCTTCTCTAGATAAAAATAAGTAAGCAAAAATTAAAACTTCTCCTTTTTTACCTTGCTTCTGCAATCTTTATTTTCTTCAGTTTTTCAGAAATGTCAGTGCTATCTACACACACACACAAACACACACAATCTTTGATTTCAAATAAATTCAGCATACATCTATGTAGCCAACAATGTGGTGGCTGATTATAAAGTATAATTATTTTATATAACATGACGTCTGCTTGACAAATGGTCTTTAAACTGTACATAATATCTCAACAGAGAATCAAAGGCACATCTAGCAATTCTTACTTTTTCTTTCCTTTTCCTGACCTCTACATCACCTCATACTATACAGGGGCAAGAATGTCTATATTTCTGACTTCTTTTAAAGCTTCAAATTACTTGAATTAAATTTAGCAATCTGTTCTTCATTGGAGACTAGTTGAATTTACAAAAGCAATTACACCAGTTTCCTGTGACTTTGAAGGATTTATATAGTTGTGTTAATTAAGTAGAAGAAGAGAAAGTGGATTGCTGGTGATTTTCCAGTGGGGAAACAAAACAATTGTCGTCATCTGTGCCGCATTAATTGCTACATAGGGTAGGAGATCAATATTTTTAACATTTTAAGTGGTTTTGCATAAATGTTAGCAATAAGCAAGCCATTTCATGTCTTATTGGTTTGCATTTTTAATAATAGTGGAATGTTAGCCTTCCCATAAAGGGAAGATTGCAACAAAACTGAAATAGTGTTTCAACCTTGCTAGTTATGTGCAAACTGACCTCATGTACCCCCTTTGGGGAACACTCAAAGACAACGGTACTGTTGAAAACATAAAAAGAGGAGGAGGTAATTTATTTTTAATTTTTCTTACATTTGTGAATTTAATGCCATGTGAAGCTAACAGCACTGGCCAAGGACTCCAAGGAATAAATGCCATGAACACTATATCTTTTCTCTTATTATGTTCCATTAGGGCTTCTTTTAAGAACTGATCATTAACTTGGTAAGACTGCACCAAAATATTGATTGGTATATTTACTTGTGCAAAGAGAAAACTCAACCAGATTCTCTGCTATTATTTAAAACAGAGAATCTGGAAATGTAGTGATCGTGATTCACGTGCCCTGCGATGATGACTGGGCTCCTGGGATGTACCAGGCCCTGTTTTAGAAGTGAGAACGCAAAGTGAGTATGAAAGTTACCTTTCATGGGCATACGGGTGGTTGTGGCAGGACTAATCATAAAAAAATAGCTATTTTCAGGTAATGCTAAGAAACAAAATAAAACTGCTGGTACTTTAGAGTGTGTTTAAATAGCCAGGTCTAGGAAGGCCTCGCGGAGAAGGGGGCATTTCCGCTGCTAGCTGCACGAGGAGAAGCAAGCAAGTAAAGATACCGGGGAGCTCTGGTCAGCGTGGCGCAGTTGGGTGGAGCACCATCCTGTGCACGGAAAGGTCCCGGGTTCGATTTCCACTCAGGGCAGATACCCAGGTTGCAGGCTCAGTCTCTCTCTCTCTCTCATCAATGGGAGCGTGTCCTTGGGTAAGGATTACAAAAGAAAAGGCATGGGGAAAGGGTTTCCATGCAGTGAGGACAGCAGTGCCAGTTTCTCTGAGTGGGCAAGGGAGTGAGGTGAGCTAAGACTAGAAAGGCCAGAGCCAGACCGCAGAGGGCCTTGTACGCCGTGGAAAGGACACGGGATGCATTCCAAGTGCAATGGGAAGCCATCACAGGCTGTAAGCGGAGGAAATGCCTGCTCTTCCACTGCTCATCAAATGAAACCTGGCTGCGATGAGAATGAACCAACGGAAGGCCTGGTGCGAGAGGAGTGGACAAAGGAGCTGGTAAAACCTTACTCATCATTTGAAGTCCAGGTCAGACAGAAGCAGCAAGAAGCCGGGAGAGACAGGGCAGCCAATGTGGGCGCCTCAGTATTTCTGTCATAAAGCTGCTCATTGACTGTAGTTGGACTGTTATTTTAACATTCAGCTCTTATCAAGGTTTTAAGGAGGAAAGTGGAGCTTTTCAATGTTAATTAGTGCTACATGTATGGAAATGAACAACAGACTTACCAAATAGATCACCTTTTTCCTGCCTCGGAGGGAAAATGAGCTTATCCAGAGTTTCTGGGGGATTCTAATGCTGATGTTGTGAAATTCCCTCATTTGTCAGTGCATCATCTGAGAGGGATCAAATAGAGAAACCTTTCCATTTTGCACTTAGGGAATACACAACACTAGAAGCAGAAGCAGATTAAGTAGGGCATTTAAAGAATAATTACTTCTGTTTTTGAGGGATATAAAGTATTCTTATGTTCATGATACTGTTATACACTAATTAACACAGTCTTGTGACCAGTGACAACTCCAGCATTTTTGTGCAGAAGGGCTGTTGAAGGTGCATTTAAATAGCAAGCACTGTGCCTTTTAGTGGGCTAATTGAGAGTTAGCTGGTAAGTGGAGGTGGATGGGTATTTAATCAGGGTTTCCAGAGCAACAGATTCACTAGAAGCTGTGTATTTGTATGTATACACACATGTTATAATATGTGTGTGTGTGTGTGTGTGTAGAGAGAGACTTATTATAAGGAATCTGCTTATGTGTTTATAGAGACTTAGAAGTACCAGATGTGTAGTAAGCAGGCAGGAGACCCAAGACAGCCAATGGTATAGTTTGAGTCCAATTCCAAAGACTTGAGAAGCAGGAATATGGTGTAAGTTTTAGTCTGAGTCTGAGATCTGAGATCTGAGTCTGAGTCTGAGTCTGAGTCTGAAGGCAGGAGAAACTAATGTTCCAACTTAAAGACAGTCAGGCAGACAGAGTGATTCTCCCTCCTCAGCCTTTTTGTCCTATTCCGATTTTCAATGGATTGGGTGAGCTGTTGGGGAACACAATATATTTTACTAAGGCTACTAATTCAAATGCTGATCCCAGCCAGACCCTCCTTACAAACATACCAGAATAAAGTTTAACCAAATATCTGGGCACCCCATGGCCCAGTAATTTTGACATCAAATTAACCATCATGGTGGGATCTGGTGAA
The DNA here is from genome assembly GCA_004026665.1 of Murina feae. NCBI lineage: Eukaryota > Metazoa > Chordata > Mammalia > Chiroptera > Vespertilionidae > Murina > Murina feae. The sequence goes on from PVJC01004375.1 coordinate 42,083, forward strand.
AATAATCTCCCCTGGGTGTTCTCATGACTGACAAGTGAAGTCATCTAATCACTTGAAATCACAGTCTTCTCACCTTTAAAATGGAAATAATACAGGGAACTGTGTAAGTGGGATCCAGAAAAATAAATCTTATAAACTTCAGGGTTATATTATTACTAGAGGCCCAGTGCACAAAAGTTTGTGCACTCATGGATATCCCTCAGCCAGGCCTGTGCTCTCTCACAATCTGGGAACCCTCGGGGGATGGGGCCTAAGCTGCAGTCAGACATCCCTCTGGTAGAGCAGGAGCCCTCCGGGGATGTCCACTTGCCAGCAGGGAGCAGGCCTAAGCTGCAGTCGGACATCCTTAGCACTGCTGAGGAGGCAGGAGAGGCTCCCACCACTACCACCACCACAGCTGTCAGCCTGGCATGTGGCTAAGCAAAGCTCCCCCTGTGGGAATGCACTGACCACCAGATGCTCCTACACTGAGCATCTGCCCCCTGGTGGTCAGTGTGTGTCATAGTGACTAGTCATTCTCAGTCATTCTGCTGTTAGGGTCAATTTGCATATTACCCTTTTAGTATATAGGACAGAGGTTTGGTGCACAGGTGGGAGTCAGCTGGTTTTCCCTGAAGGGTGTCCCAGATCAGGATGGTGGTCCTGCTGAGGTGCCTGGCCAGCCTGGGTGAGGGGCTGAGGGCCATTTTCAGGCTGACCAAGCACCCCCATCAGGGACCCTCATCCCATGAGGGTGGGTCACCCTGGGTGAGTGGCTGATGTCTATTTGCAGGCTGACCACAGACCCCAGTCACCCAAGCTTCCAGTGAGGCTGGTTGGAGGCAGGTATCTGGGGTTTATTTATCTTCTATAATTGAAACTTTGTTGCCTTTAGCAGAGGCCATAGCTAGCCTAGGCAGGCAGTTTCCTCCAATGCTGGGGCAACAAAACCTCCTATTTGCTCTAGCTCTGTGGCTGCCAGCCACCATCCTGGTTGGTTAATTTGCATATAGTAGCTCTGATTGGCTGGTGGGCATGGCTTGGGATGTAGCGGAGTGACACAATTAGCATATTACTCTTTTATTAGATTAGATAAGGTTTATGAAGTTATCTGAACCCAATCAGATAATTGAATTAGAATTCCTGGGTCTGCAAACCAATTGCGAATCATATTTGAAAGAATAGATAGGATGATGCATATAAAGCACTTAATAGTGTCACCTGGCACAGAAAAAAACTTATTATCACAAATTATTTTTTCTGTATTTCTTTCCCCCCATTCCTCCTTTTTCTTAGTCTTCTTATGATTCATATTCTTCTACAACAACTTCAACAAACATCTAACATTCTTGGACATTCAATCTTTCTAAAAACACATTTTTTGCCATAACCACATTCTGACAATCTTCTTTTCAATGTCTGACTTTTTTTTTCTCTGACTCTTTAGAGAACTTTTACTTGACACTTGACAATCTTCAATGTCTCAGCATCTGATTCTTGGCCCACTGTAACCTTCCTCTGTACAGCCATGCTAGGTGAGCTCTTCATGTTCCTAGTTTCAGCTACCACCTAAGTACTGAAGTTCCCAACCAGTGTTCTCAGCCAAGATTCATTCAACAAATCAAAAAGTGAACTTACTATTGCCCATTCCAACCTTAATTCTTGTATCTATCCCTGTGCCTCCTCACCAATTGTTCACCAAGTCTGTTTGTTTTATGTGTCTTTTCCTACTTTTCTACAATTGCTTTGGCTTCCCAAATTCATGCTCTTTTCTGCTCTTTACATTAGAGCATCCCAGCTACACATAAACTAAAACATAGTTCTCTTCTGCTTGACGCACTTTAATGACAGCATCCAAGCTCTTCCTCTTGACCTGCAGGGCCCCTTTTACTGTTGTTACTGTTCATGTCTCCAGCCTCTTTCTCAAGCACTCCCTGCCTTTTATTTTATGATTCACCAATTTTGAATATGTTTTTATCCCACCCATACACCAAGCATGTTCTCCTCTTGTTCCCTGTGCCCCAAATGTCCACCTTCCCCAACATGGCCTTGTCCTAACTAACTCATCAAATCTTAGGGTAGCTCAGAAGTCATGCTTCAGATGGATTTTCCTGACACCTCTAGCCTGGTGAAGGTGCTGTTTCTTTCTGCTATTAAATAATTTACCCTATTGCTATTGCATCTGGTTTCTCTCTTTTTTAAAATATATTTTTATTGATTTCAGAGAGAAAGGGTGAAGGAGATAGAGACAGAAACATCAATGATGAGAGAGACTCATTGACTGGCTGCCTTCTGAATACCTCCCACTGAAGATCAAGCCTGCAACCCAGGCATGTGCCCTTGACCAGAATAGAACTCAGGACCCTTCAATCTACAGGCCAATGCTCTATCCACTGAGCAGAACAAGCTAGGGCTGGTTTCTACAATGTACTAGACAGTTGGGGCTGCTATGACATAATATCATAAGCTGGGTTGCTAACAAAAATAGAAATTTATTTCTCATAATTGGTAGCTGGGAAGTTTAAGATCAAAATGTAGCTCCAGTCAGTGCCTGGTGAAGGCCCTCTACCTAATTGCTAAGTGTCAACTTTTTCTTGTACCTTTACATAGAGGAAAACAGAGCAAGCCAGAGCAAGCTCTCATGTCTCTTCTCATGGGAGCACAAATCTACTCAAGAGAACTCCACCACCATGACCTAATTACTTCCCTAAGGCTCCACATTCTAATACCATTACATTGAGGGTTAGAATTTCAAAAATGGACTTGGGAGGAGGGACACAAATAATCCCCATAATATCTACTAAACTAAGAACACCTAACTGGGGAAGAACTCATCCTTATTCTCTATAAATTCCTATTTCTGGTACATTCTTGTGCTAAGAGATTCTCAATAACTAGTTCTTATAAAACACACCTAGATTAGGAAAATATTGTTCCAAACTTTCAGAAGTTTACTTATTATGTTTACTTATATTCTCAGAACCATAAAACAAATTAACAAACAAAACAAAGTTAGCAAAAACAACATAAAACAAAAATTCAAAATGCGTGTTTAATAAAATAAAATTAAATAAATATATACTGTAACAATTTCCAAATAATGTCTTATGATTATTAACAAATTGTCATTTTGTGCATGCACAGAAGTTAAGAAATTAATTTCTGCTTGTCTCCTAAGGACACCTTTAACAATTCAGTTCATCATTCAGACTTAAAGCTTAAAGACTGTAAAATGTGGTGCTCAATTTATTTTAATTCAATTCAATTTATTTCAAGAAATATTTATGAAATGTCTGCTCTGTATAAGAAGTGAGTTAGATCTTTTATGGACATTGTGGTGATTAAAATACAGTCTCTGTTCTTGAGGAGTGCGCATGATGGTAGGGGTGCTTAGACAAGTGTACACATATCTATAAAGCATAAGCTGAAGGTCATAAAAGTGCTTTAAATAATGTATCATAAAGAATCAGAGGGAGCAGATAAATTAGTAGGCTTTGAAAGGACTTTAAGGAGGATCTAGAATGAATTCCTAAGAGCAAGATATATCAAAGAAGATTTAGTTTTTTATTCTGAGTTTCATTTTGGGTTACTAAGTATGGCAGCCATAGACAAAATACAACTTAATTTTGTGCAGTAATAACAAACAGACTCAGGTTTTAACCCTGTTTTTACACTCAACAGGTTATGTGGTTTGATAAATTAACTGTCTCTAGACTTTAGCTTCCTAATTTTTAAAGTGATGACAATATCATCTGCCTTATAATGCTATTCTGATATTCCAATGAATGTGTTTAGGACTCGGGAGACATGAGGTTTGGATGACATGAGGTGTTTTAGTGAAAAATGGGACAAATATACTTCAGATTCTTTATTAATGAATGGATTCTAAAAGAAAGTATGTAGCAGTTTGCCACATTTGAGTTTATTTTCTACATTTTTATTGTAGCTTGGATTGAAGACAGAAATCTTGGTTAGAAAGTTTATAGACAACAAAGTTGAGTACTAGCAATTTGATTTAAATAATTTTAGAATTCTAAAACTATCTGCTTTAGCATCATTATTTTAGAACTAAGAAAATTAAGTCTAACCCTGGCCAGGTGGCTCAGTTGATTGGAATATTGCCCCATACACCAAAAGGCTGTGTGTTCGATCCGGCCAGGCACCTAAGGGTGGGGCAGCTGATCGATGGATGTTTCTCTATTATATCAATATTTCTCTCTCTTTCTCCTCCCTACCCCACCTTCCTCTCTCTTTAAAAAAAATCAGCAAAAACATATCCTTGGGCAAGGTTTAAAAAACAAAACAAAGCCAAGTCTAAGATGGCAGACAAGGCCATCCTAGTACCATGTCTAAGATCCTGGCCCTGAATATTGAGATCTGGAGTTGTAGGTGAGCAACTTGAGGAAGAATATGAATCTCTCATTCAACATGTGGAGAACAATAAGAATGCAGATAAAGATTGATTCCAGCTGCAGTCTAGCAAGGAAGGTGCCAGGTGGTTTGGGAAAAGGTGATTCATCCATGACCTATACAAATGTGAGTTTGACATCGAATTCGGCATTCCTATCACGTTTCTCACTACTGGATGGAAAAACAGCATATATGTAGACAGGTAGCAAAATATGCCTGACCCATCACTATAAGCTTTCATGGGTCAGACACATGCCCAAGTTTGGATTAGCTCATCTCATGGCTTTGGCGCTAGGTCCATAGCTGGTAGTGGAAATCCCCAATCTCATTTAGAAGGGCCTGATTAAACTTAAAGAGAAATGCAACCAATAAAGAAACAAGCAGCCATTGAAACAGGACAGAAGGACCTTTGATAGGCTTATGTTTCTTTTTGCTGTGCATCACTTTTCTTACTCATGTAACTGCTTCCCCCATATCGCTTCGTCTGTAGTTGTTACTGTATAGCTGCAACAGGCATTGCTGGGAGTAAGAAAATAATTGCTCTTGAATTTCTAAGTTAGGTTACTTGGAGAAGGAAAGACATGGGCTTTGGAAAACAAAACAAAAAATTACTATTCCTTTCCCAGGTGGAGAAATTTGAGATCCTAGAGGAATAGGGGGTAACTGAAAGTGGGCACACAGTCTTTCTGGTTTTTATTGATAACTCATCAGTATAAGCTGCATTCTCTGATTTCAAAATAGGAGGGAAAACTGAGTTTATTAAAAAATAATTAATTTCATTTACCATAATTTTTATGAGACAACAAACTTTTATACTGCATTTGAGGAAATATTTTGCATTAACTATAATATGTAATTATCTCCATTCTGCAACATCTACATCATCACTGAAGAAATGGGAACCATATTATCAGAACACTAACAAGCCCAAGTCACTCATCAGAGGCCATAACGCTGGAAGAGGGCCTGAAAAATGGTCATTGACCTTGAGGAAGGAACAAAAGTTGTACAGTATAAAGGAAAAAAATATATAGATAGAACACCCATTCATATCCATTTTAGTGGCAATTACGTAGCACATCTTTCACATTGCTTCAATAGAAAGTAACTGGGCCTATGGGGAAGACATTACAAAGAGGAGATTTTTAGTTTGAAATAAGGATAAATCCTTAGGACGGTCCCAAAGTATCTGCCTTATAAAATCATTTGCAAAACTGATAATTATAGGATTAATTATTCCCAATGGAAAGCATTTAATTCATTTATTGTTCTGTTCTTATATTTTCAATATGATTTAACCAACATAAATATGACTTACAGATTTCTTTTAAGCCCCCCCCCCCACCCAGTTGTATTTGAATGTTATTTTCTCAATGACCACCTTCATTTTTTTTTAGGTCAGAAATTTAAGCTTTCTTTTATATTCTGGACTGTAAGTTGTACTGTGGAGGGAGAAAACATAAGCATCAACAATTCTCCTTTCCAAATAATATAACAAGAATTTTAGAAATCGTATGCCATTTGTGTGTTTGAATGGGGAAATTATTTTATTTTGATTACTGAGATAAAATGGATAGGAGTTACCATGAAATAGATAGATAAGAATCACCATAGATACAATACATAGCATGAAAAATAAAGATAAGTGAAAAAGAACAGATGGAGAATGTAAAAAGAAAAAAAGTTATGGATAAAAATTAATGAATAATGACATTATTTATGAAAGAAAAATGAAGAATATTGACATTAATTTCCAATACCTGATAATCTCAGAGGTCAGAAATTCTGAGTTCTGGCATTAGGTCTATAAATTATAGGGTGACCATTTGAATAAACTGATAAATATTTTTGAACATTTTCTTTATGCTTAAAGTGAGGGAAATGAAATAACTTGGGGCTATCTTGGGGCTCACAAAAAATTATTGTCAGGTAGTTTATCAAAGAAAATATAAATGTCTTACCTTATAATAATAATTTTGTGCAGAAAAGGGTTTTTATTTTTAAAAAGGAAGAAAAATCTAGGCTTTTCTCCAAGTGCTTCATTTTACACTGTCACATTGGTTTGGCTATTTGTCAGAGAATCTTTTGAGACATTATATCTCATATCAGAACTGTCTCAGAGAATAATTGTTTGCTTTGGGGTCTTATGGCAGTAATTCTAAAATCTCTGGAGGCAAGGTTATTTACAGAATAAGGTGAGAAAATTTGGGACATTGCTAAAAACAAAGACAGTACCCTCAAGTAACTTTCAGAAAACACATCTAATATTTTCTATAACATGTATGATAACTATTGGAAGCTTGCCATTAAATTTCATACTTACATTATTGAGAGTGAATTACAGTGAGAGATAAGAAATAGAAGAAACATCTATAAAAATTCTCTGAAGATATTGCACTTTTAACTTTCTATGTACCTTAAAACCAAGATAGGAGTTAAAAACGGCATCTCTGATACAGCACCTAGGGCAGTACCGAGAACTCCTCTGGGCTCAGTAAATGTTTGTTAAATGAAGATTCCAGTTTATCAGTCATATCAAGGGTCAATCAATGGATCAATGTCAAAATACTACAAAAATGTTCTAATCACTTGGGGATAGTAAACAGAGAATTTGAAAAAAAAATTAGTGACCAGAAATGTATATTTTTTATCATCAGTTTCTTTAAAAATGTCTATTTTTATTATCAATAAAAGCTGAAAGGCAAAAGAAGCTTATTACTACAATATCACCATTACATATCTGCTCTGCAATGTTGGTCTCAGTTGGAGGCCATCCAAAAACCTTTAGAAACCAAAGGAAATGGAAGATATGTACCCCTTCACTCACTGATAGTAAAATAAATTCTAATAATCACAAACACGATTTGTAATCAGGTTTCAAAGACAAAAATCAGTCCAGTTTTGCCATATTTCGGTTCCCTTTACGCCCCATGTAACATAGCCCGCATCTCAGATATGAGCAGATCATCTACTTAACGAAAATCAGTAAAATGTAAACCATGGTATGTCTCACAGAGAAACTGATTCTTTAAGAATTGAAATTGGCCTTAGAAGAAGAGTTATGTATATATTTATCAAATAAATTCAAAGATGACTAAAAATAAATGAATTAAAAATTCCCTTTGAATTTAAGATTTAGCTCCACCCCACTCCTAGGCCGTTGAACTAAAGACAGCTCTCAAAAGACAAAATATATACAAAAGCACAATCTTTTAATAAAGGCTTCTGCATTTCCTAATGCAGGTGCAGCCACCTATTTTACAAGATACATTTTAATGAATGTAAAAGAGCAGGAGAAAGTGATGAGAGTTTAATTTATTTTGGAAGTAATGGTTTGTACAGTAATTATCGAGAAGCAGCCACTTGTCAAATGGAATCAGTAACAAGTGCAGTTGGGAGAGGTTTTCTGCTACACAGGCATTGTGAAATGTTTTACTTGCAATGAGAATGGACTCACTGACAATAGTTTATGTTGCTTAAAAAAAAAACGCATACACCGAATTATAAACCAAATTTATTTGAGGAACTCTGTGTGCTAGAATGTTTGTGAAGATTAATTTTATTTTACATCGATTCTCTTTGTTTATAACAAAAAAAAATATAGAAGACTTCAATGACAGATGGATAGTATTTATATATTGTAACTTTATTCACTATTTAATTCACCTTTATCCATAGAGGACTTGTCCTTGGCCTAGAAACACTGACTCAGGTGTGTGAGCAGGAGAGATGGAGAGTCACAGAGTTTGTGGAGCATATTCAAGGAGGCAGCACCTAGGGCACAGGTCTAATAAAAACTCAAGCAGATTATCAAGAGGCATTTCAGAGTGATCTCAGGGATAAGTAATGAGAAAGGTTAGAATCCCGAAAAAAGGTCCTTGGACTGAACTGATCAATAGGTAGTTAAAAAACTCACAAGTGGCTCAATCAAATCATTGTTTTTCCACTTTAAAAATTAATGCAAGTTACTTTCTTGTCATTTGTCTGTGTCACATTTGCATTCAAGATAACACAGTTTAAGGAATTCATTGGAACAGATCATAGATAAACAGAAGATCTGATTTCTTCACACCTTGCTCTGGTTGTTGACATATCTAATTTAACCGATCTAAATATCAAGTTCTGGTCTGTTATATGCTATAGTACTCAGGGGATGACTGGAACTCTTCTCTCACTCCATTCCCTGGAAAGTAGCATTTGTAAGTCACTTTTCAAATAGTAGTTATAACATTCATTTATAACAAATACAAACTAACAAGAGTGAATTTTACCCTCTTTGAAAAAACAAAAACAAAAACACAAAAGAAACAAAAAGTGGGTCAAAATATATAAAACAATTTTTTTTTCACCAAGCATGGTGATTACTGACAGACAGGAAAGAAACAAGGTGAGCCCTGGTTTGCTGCCTTGAAAGAATTTCTAGGACTTGGCACAGGGAGGGAGCCCTGAGCAGGGGAGTCCTACAGACTCCTGAAGTTGAAGGACGCTAAGATACCTGGGAGACAAAAGCAGCTAGAGTTCATATGACAGAATAAAAGGGAGGAGAGCTACACGGAGGGAAAATTCTTGGCGACCTGCACACTCATGCCCTTGAGTTTCCAGCAGAATACTGATCAGTACCTGCAAACAATGAAACCCTATGAAGCTGGGGAACATATACCTGAAACTTTTAGTTAAACAGTACCTTCTGGTCTAGGACTCCCTGTTCCCTCTAGCAGAGGAGAACACCTCATAATTCAAAGACAATTGGTTTTAGAATTGAGACACACTTGCTCAGTAGTGGGGAATAGCTAGCCCTAGACTAAACACTTGCTTTTAAAGTACTAAAGAAAACAAGTGTCAAGCGAGTATCTGAGGCCTTTCAAAAAGAAAGTGAAGTTAGATTTTTCAGACATTTACAGGGATAGAAATTCACTTCCTGAAAAAATGTTAAAGAAAGTTCTTCAGGCAGAGAGAAAATTAGTCCAGATGGATATATGGATCTAGACAAAGGTACAAACAGCACTGGGTAATACATGAGATTATTTTCTCATTAGACTTTAAATATCTCTTTACATAATAATTAGCCTTTTAAACAAAAATATTAAAATATAAACAACAGAGTTTAAAACATATGTAAAAGTAAAATGTATGATAAGAAAAGCATTTATACCAGAGGGAATAAATTGACGTATACTGGGATTAGGTTCTTACCTTATAGGTGAAGTGGAACAATCTATAATAATAAAAGCATAATATGCTAATTACACTGGACAGAAGAACAACCTTCTGGATGTCATTCCAGACAACCATCCGGACGAAGCCAGAGCTGCAAGAGCAGAGCCCCTTGCATGAATTTCATGCGTCTGGCCTCTAGTATTATATGAAAGTAAACTGCAGTAAGTTGAAGGTTTGCTACAAAATGTAAACGATTTGGCAGTTTCTTAAAGCTAAACCTATATCTATTACTCAACAAGATCTAGAGATTCCACTCCTGGTTACTGACCCTTGAAACAGGGAAGCTAATGTCTCTGAAGACACACACCTTAATATTTGTAGCAGTTTATTATGATGGCACAAACTGTGCAAAAACAAAATCTCCAGCAACAGGTGAATAAATAAAATAATTGTGGTATAGTCAAACAATAGAATACTACTCAGCATTAAAAAGGAAAGAACTACTGATACATGCAACAATATGTTTGACAATCAAAATAATTATGCTGAGTGAAAGAAGCCAGATTTCTAAGAGGTCACTTTGAGTCTATGTACATAAAACTCTAGAAAACAAACTAATCTATAACAGAAATCAGATCAGTGCTTTGCTAAGACAGTAAGACAGATTTCTGGGCAGTATAGGTAGGAAAGAGAATATAGGATTGCCAAGGGTCAGGAGGAAAGCTTTAGGGATGATCCTATATAATAAAAGAGGGATATGCTAATTAGCTTGGACATGCTAATTAGTCACAACCAGTATGCAAATTGACCATCACTCCAACACAATAATAAGAGAGGTATATGCTAATTAGCTCTGATGTGCTAATTAGTCACAACCAGTATGCAAGTTGATCATCACTCCAACACACAAGATGGCTGTCCCCATGTGGTCAAAGATGGCTTCCCCCATATGGCCTCCACAAGATGTCCTACATGGGAAGGCAGTTGGGGGCAACCAGGCCAGTAGTGGAGGGCACTTGGGGCAATCATACTGGCAGGGGAGCAGTTGCATCAATCAGGCTGGCAGTCAGAAGCAGTTAGGGGCAATCAGGCAGGCAGGCCAACGAACATTTGGGAGCCAACAGTCCTGCATTGTGAGAGGGATGTCCAATGCCTGTTTAGATCCGTTTGCACCAGGATTGGGTCTAAACGGGCAATTGGATATTCCTCAAGGTGTTCCAGATTGGAGAGGGTGCAGGCTTGGCTGAGGGACACACACACACACACAGACACAAATTTCATGCACCGGTCCTCTAATATATTTTATATATATATATATATATATATAGTAATATGCAAATTGACCATTACCTGAGACACCTAAACCATGCCCACCAGCCAAGCCATGCCTCCCAGCCAACCAGAGTGGCTGTATGCAAATTAGCCCAGCCAAGATGGAGGCTGGCAGCCATGGAGCTAGAGCAAACCAGAGGCTTCTGTTGCAACTGCCTGCCTAGGCTGGCTGAGCCTCTGGTCACGGTAACAATGTTTCAATTATAGAAGCCATGGAGCTGAAACAAACAGGAGGCTTCCTTACATGTCTAGGTCTCAGCTTAAAGCAACAGTGTTTCAAATATCTAAACTAATAAAAGCATAATATTGAAATTGACCTTTTCTTTGGGAAGCAAAGCCACGCCCACCAGCCAATCAGAGAAGCTGTATGCAAATTAACCCAGCCAAGATGGAGGCTGGGAGGGCAGCTGTGCACTGGGAGCCTCTGCAGCCAGCACAGCTGTGCCAGGTGTGTCAGCTCAGTGGGGGGGGGGGGTCCAGCCTGGGGCCTCCTTGGGGCATCCAGGAGCACCCATCTGGGGTTTGCTGCCTGGCTCCAACCCCTGGGGGCCTCCACAGGGCATGCAAGAGCGTCTGCTGCACAGTGCAGAGCATCTGAAGCCAGTCCGCTGTCCGGCTCCACCCCAGGTGTGTTCGCTCAGCAGCAGGGCCCCACCGAGATATCCTGCACCAGCGTCCGTCCCTGGCTCGCCACCCAGCTCTGCGCTAGGTGTGTCCCCTCAGCGGTGGGGGCCCACCAGGCATGTGGGATCGTGGGCCCTCCGGTGGGAAACGTCCAGGCCTGCACTCACCAGCCCTCCCACCCCCCAATGCACAAACCCTGAAGGGGCTGTGGGCAGCCTGAAAATGGCCCTCAGCTCCTCACCCAGGCTGGCCAGGCATGCCAGCAGGTGGACCTCACCCCCCCAGTGCACAAATTTTTGCGCACCGGGCCCCTAATATATATATATATATATATATGTATATATATATATATATATATATGTATATACACACACACTAGAGGCCAGGTGCACAAAAATTTGTGCACTTGGGGAGATCCCTCAGCCCAGCCTGTGCCCTCTCGCAGTCTGGGAACCTTTGGGGGATGTCCACCTGCTGGCTTAGGCCCGTTCCCCAGGGAAAGGGGCCTAAGATCGCAGTCAGACATCCCTCTGGCTGAGTGGGAGCCCTCGGGGGATGTCCACTTGCCAGCAGGGAGCAGGCCTAAGCTGCAGTCAGACATCCTTAGTGCTGCTGAGGAGGCAGGAGAGGCTCCCATCACCACTGCTGTACTGGTAGCTGTCAGCTTGGCTTGTGGCTGAGCAGAGCTCTCCCTGTGGGAGTGCACTGACCACCAGGGGGCAGCTCCTGCATTGAGTGTCTGCCCCGTGGTGGTCAGTGTGTATCATAGTGACCAGTCGTTCCCAGTCGTTCTGCTGTTAGGGTCAATTTGCATATTACCCTTTTATTATATAGGATAGAGGCCTGGTGCATGGGTGGGGGCCAGCTGGTTTGCCCTGAAGAGTGTCCCGGATCAGTGTGAGAGTCTCACTGGGGTGCTTGGCCAGCCTGGGTGAGGGGCTGAGGGCCGTTTTCAGACTGGCCACATTCCTTCAGGGTGGGGGTCCCTGCTGGGGTGCCTGGCCAGCATGGGTGAGGGGCTGAGGGTCATTTTCAAGCTGGCCACATTCCCTTCAGGGATGAGTATCCTGCTGCGGTGCCTGGCCAGCATAGATGAGTGGCTGATGGCTGTTTGCAGGCTGCCCACAGCCCACAGTGACCCAAGCTCCCAGCAAAGTTGGCTGGAAGCAGGTATCTGAGGTTTATTTATCTTCTATAATTGTAATTTTGTTTCCTGAGTGGAGGCCTCAGCCGGTCTAGGCAGGCAGGTTCCTCCTACTCAGGGGTAACCAAGCCTCCTGTTTGTTCCAGTTCTGTGGCTTCTATAATTGAAACTTTGTTGCCTTGAGCAGAAGCCACAACCAGCCAAGGCAGGCAGCTTCCTTATCACCAGGGCAACCAAGCGAGTTTGCTCTAGCTCTGTGGCTGCCAGCCGCCATCTTGGTTGGTTTAATTTGCATATAGTCACTCTGATTGGCTGGTGGGCGTGGCTTGGGATGTAGTGGAGTGACACAATTAGCATTTTACCCTTTTATTAGATTAGATCCTATATAATGAAAATTGACCCTAACAGCAGAACAACTGGGAATGACTGGTCACTATGACACACACTGACCACCAGGGGGCAGATGCTCAATGCAGGAGATGTCCCCTGGTGGTCAGTGCACTCCTCCAGCGGGAGCTCTGCTCAGCCACAAGCCAAGCTGACAGCTACCAGTACAGTAGTGGTGGCGGAAACCTCTCCCACATCCTCAGCAGTGCTAAGGATGTCTGACTGCAGCTTAGGCCTGTTCCTGCTGGCAAGTGAACATCCACCAAGGGCTCCCGATCTGCCAGAGGGATGTCTGACTGCCATCTTAGGCCCGATCGCCTGGGGAACGGGCCTAAGCCAGCAGGTGGACATCCCCCGAGGGTTCCCAGACTGCAAGAGGGCACAGGCCGGGCTGAGGGATCTCCCCGAGTGCACAAATTTTTGTGCACCAGGGCTCTAGTATATACATATTCTCTATCATGATTGTGGAGATGGTTTCATCATTATAAATATATGTCAAAATTTATACTTTAAATGTATGCAATTTATTGTATGCCTACTATACCTCAAGGGAGATGTTTAAAGTAGACCTAGTTGTTGTCAAAATACTGCCATACCTGCTATTTATTTGGTTTTCTTTTGCTAGTCATAGTACTGACTACTGTCTAATTTCATCCTTCGAACTTGTCAAAATTTAACTTGATATTGCTTCTGGCGTCTGTCTTCATCGTGCCTGTTGCTTATTTATTTTTGCCCAGGAAATTGCCCATGTTAGGAAAATTGTCATAGTCTGGTCCTCCAGCCATAGCAGATATTAGTTGTTAATATCTTTCCCTTATTTCGTTCTTATTGGATGAAGACAAGTTATAGCACACTCTCTTGTTCAGCTTGCAAGTCTCTCAGGTGATATGTCAGTTTCAACCCATGTTAAATAAACCATACATATATCCAAGTTCAATGGAGAAAACACGTAGAAAATGAAAGTTTAATAACGCCCATGAAACATTAGGGTCCTGGAAAAGTCTGCCACTGGTGTATTCTAACTTGGTTATAAGGTATTGAATATTACTTGTTTCACAATGTGGTTAAAACCCCTCTTTCAGACTGCATTTATCTACCTCCTTCTAGCAGCCTTGGTTCTGGAGCATTCCCAGTGGAGACACAGTAATTTGTCTTCAGCTCTGCATTTATAGAGTTTCCTATTCATCCCACCAAGAGTCAAAGAAAAAATAGCAACTCCCTAACCACTCATCAAAAGCATTGATGTTTAAGAGTTATTTCCTCCAACTTTAAAAAAAATATATTTCTCCATTCCCTTAGGAAACTTTGATCTAAAATAGATTGGCCACCTGATGAATTGCCTGATTTTAAATTCCTTACCTTTTTTTTCATTTCTTTTAACATATTTTAAAATGCTAAATTAGTTCATTTAAACACGTACCATTAAATTTAGCTGAAATACATGGATTTTTGCATAACCTCTTTCTAATTTCTTTATATCATTTTTTTGTAAAATTGTAGGACTGGGAATAGTTAGTTCTAATTCCACAATTTCGTAAGATCTTGAAGTTAGAATGTTAAGGATAATCTGCTTCAATTGAATATTTGCTCATTACTTAATCCAAGTTTTAGTTTCTCCTTATCCATACTAATAATAATCCCCACTTGCTAATAATGAAAGTTTTCAGCGATGTGCCAATGCTCTTGCAATAGTATTATTTTAATCCTACAAGAACAGAGGTGGGTTTTGCTATCTGCATTTTGCACACTAAGAAACGGACACGTAAGTAGTTAAAGACATTTCTCCCAGCTTTGTAGCTAATAAGGAGTAGAGTTGCGATTCACATCCCCATCCATGTGATGACACAATGTGTGCTCTCACTCACTATCAACCATATTTCATGCCTATAAAGTAAGGAGTGTATAAAAATTGAATGAGATAAAAGGTGAAAGTGGATAGAACAGTGCCTGCAAAATGGACTGTTAAGAAATGATAGTGTTCTCATGCCGTTTGAGCATCCCTCAACAGGTGGTCAATTTATCCTCCATTGGAATCCTATGGTCACAAAAGGTTAACTGTTTCACATTCTGTTCCAATTCTGGATAATTCTCACTCATAGAAGATGCTTTCTTATACTGAGTTGAAAACTGCTCCCTTATAGCTATCACCTCTTTGACCTGTTTCTGCCCTCCAGTTGGAATATTGATTGCAATTTCATTAAATTTAGAGCTTAATTTAGGGAGAATTGGCATCCTTACAATATTGAGTCTTCCTATGCAAGAATAATTTGAAGCTCTGATTAATTCAAGTTTTCTTCAAAGATGTCCTGCACAGGTGATTTTGAAGAGTGTATGCCTTCTGGTAGTGGCATAATAGAAAAAGGGTGACTTTCATTTCAAAAACAATTCAGGCTTAAATTCTGGATCCATCTTTTATTAAATGAAAATTTGAATTCGCGTTGTCTGTTTTCTAAATTGATAAGATGAAAATATAATCATCTTCCTCCTGTGGTTGTTGTATGTAAAATTGCTTCGCATGGTGTCTGCAACATAATGATATTCATTAACATTAGCTACTATAATTAATATTGATCACCCAGCCTGTTTTCTAGCATTTTAGGAAAAGACACCACACATGCTTTTGGAAATTTATTCTAATGTGTCAGAGCCTTCATTATCAGAACACTTTTTTCTCAAATTAATAGTAATAGCATAAGTATTTTGCACTGTCATAGTTTTTTTTCAAAAGATAGTAGTATATAAGAATAAGGCTTTTGAGATATGGGGTCTTTAAACAGACACAACTGGGTTTCAGTACTGACTTGTACATTTATTCGTTGTGTTACTTTTGGGGAGTCTTAGCACTTGTTTAGCCTTATTTCCTTGCCTGTTAACATGGCAGGAAAAAATAGTGCTTACCCAAGGAGCTGCTTTGAGTATGAAATGAGACTGACACATGCTGGTTTTTGCTGCTGTAGTAAACGAGAAAATGCATAGTTAAAGCATAGGTAGTAATGGATATGTAACCACATCAATTGTTATAATTGTTATTTCTCAGACCAAGCCAGATTTGTCATAGGATCAATAAAACAGGTTTATGAAACCTGCGTAACCGTGGCACACTCCCTTGATGTGGCTGCTCATTGAGAAAGTCTGCTAATTCCTTGTGTAAATTCTTCAACAGCACTGTCACTGGCTTTATTCATTCACTCCAAGAAAAACGTGGGTTTGGTTATTGTTTTTTGTTTTTTTTGTTTTTTTGAAGTCAGAACTGGAAGAAGGCAGAGCCCAGTAGAAACGCTTCAAGAATCTAACTTTCCCAGCAATACAAGGGTGTTATTTACCGGTATGAGTCTATGCAAAATTTACAAAACAGGTGACTTCTCAATCCCATGCTTACTTTACTCTTTCCTCTGTCTCATTTAAAAAAATATTTTATAAACTTTATTGTTGAAAGTATTACAGATGTCCCTTTTATCCTACCATTGACCACTCTAGCCTGCACTCCCCACCCCCACCCCAGGCCTTCACCACACTATTGTCTGTGTCCATGGGCTATGCATAGATGCATATACATCTGTTGGTTAATCTCTTCCCACCCACCCACTCCTGCCTTCCTTCTGTCCCATTGTCTATCTCCTTATGATCCTATAGTCATATCTTACGTGAATATTAAGTACTCACTATTGTACTGACTATTGTACTATGGCTATGATTACTTCTTGAAACCAATGATTTGATAACTCATTAAAATGTCTGTAAATAACCAGGGATCCTTCAATTTAGAAAATGATCAGATATAAGAATATTACTTAGTCAAAGGATTAACTCTATAAGATGAACATTCTCGATGTTGCAATAAGAAAGATTGGATAGTTTTTAAATCTTATTTCTTAGGAGAGTTCTGGACATAGTGCTAACTAGACCGCTTCTATCATCTCCCATAGACAATTTCCCCTGCACTGTTCATGCAGTGTGTAAAAGGAGAGCTGTTTCATGCCCCATAATAAGCAAAGTAACTTCTATTTTAGCAAATGTGGGCCCAGATGATGTTCCTTTTCCTTTCTGCCCTGGGAACACCCTCTCCACTATATAAGGAAAATTGTTCAGCTCATTATAGTAGTAATTCAGTAGAAACCTTTGTACAAAGGGAACAAATGATTATTGTTTTATTTTTTATGTATGAAAGAAACTTTTTAAAAATCATTGTACCTAAATGAATTGGTTTAACACATTATTCAAAGCTATCTACCAGAGCTGCAGCCTCCTGTTTCCAGCTACCGGCTGGCTGCTCCTTCTCAGAGTTCATCTGAGTATTACCAAGGGCTTGCAGTGTTTTTTCCTCCTGGTGATAAAGGAGATATTACAGGATTTGAAACACAATCAAACATGCACAACCAAATAATCAGATTATAATTAGTATCTTTTGTGTTTTATTTTAACAACGATCAAAAGTCTACTAGTAAATGGTTATTTTTTAAAAATGGTTGTATATCCCCTCTCAGACTCAGTATTTGTACTGGAACAACTAGCTGGAAGCTGCAGGAAAATGATTATTTTGTAACTGTGGAAGAGTGAATAGAAAAAGATTTTCTTGTTTGTTAGTTTTAAACACTGATTCTCAAAAATAAATAAATAAACAGGGAGAGTAGCCTGGGTTATTGAAGGGAAGTCAGTAGCTCTAACGGCAAGCTATTCTGTGGATGTTCCGGTGTTGTTCCATAAATTACGAACTTAATTCAATTTAAAGGAAGTAAAATGTTTTCTTTTTCTCTCAGAACAAAAGACAGGTTCTCATTCATTTACTGCTGGGACTCCTCTGTAGCTGGATCCCACCCTATATCTCAACTTGTTCTGAACTTGAATAAATGAAAGATCTTGAGTCTAACCCTGTCCTTATATACAATTAGTAAATTATATTCAAAGGAATAGGACAAATGAAAACTTTTTTTCGAAATATACTGTAAAACAGCTCATTTTTATATTTAACATACTCTGCTACAGCCAAAGTTTATACTTCTAGAAATTTAAAATAGCCATTTTAATATTCTTGGGTACTAAATAAATGTCTATGTTAAGTTAAAATGAAAATGAATGATTATACTCAGAAAAGAGTTAATGATAAGTTTTTTATTTTAAAATAGGAATCAAAATGGTAAAATTTAATACTTCAACTGGCAAACACTTGAGAATGCATTGATCATATTTTTTAATAATTTCTTCATAGATGGAATTTATTACTAAGCCATTTATGTCACGTGAATTTAGCAGATATTTTTCTTAATAAAAAAATGTTGTTCAGATATTGACAAAGATCTTTAGATTTCTACACACAAAAATGTTGCATTTACAAATAACTAAATTAGCAGCATGTTTTTAATTAATGAGTGGAAACTCAAATATGGTGAAGCTAAGAAAAAGGTGAGGAGAAAGATGAATGTAATTTATTACCTAACTACCAGGTTTCAGGCACTGTGGTAGGTGACTTACGCATACCACTTCATTTATTTTCAAATAACTCACTAATTTATTATTTTAAAGATGATGAAATAAAGGCTCAGAGATAAGTAATATACCTAAATTCATAATGTTAGCAATGGATAACTGTAGAAGTAGACACGGATTCTGATGTTCTTCCTCCTTCTAAAAATTGTTTATTTATTCAGCAAAATCTTACTATGGCTCTGGTTCTCTAGTGCTAGGCTATGAAGATTTTTAAAAATGATGATCAAGAGAATCCCAAGGAGAAATAGCCACAAATATTATTTCACACTCATATGAATGTCTTCTACAACAAGAGCAGAAGAGTAGAGGCCCAGTGCACGGATTTGTGCATGGCAGCCTGGCCTGCGCCCTCTTGAAATCTGGGATCCCTCAGGGGATGTTGGACTGCCAGGTTTTGGCCCGATCCCACAGGCTTGTCTGATATCCCCCTCAAAGGATGTAGCAGGCAGCCAGGGAGGAGCCCTAGCCAGGAATGGGGGCAGCTCTGTTGCCGCTCATCCTAGCCCCACTGTGCCTGCCATGGAGGAGGGAGGAGGGAGGAAGAAGAGGCTCCTGCATTGGCCAGCTGTGAGCCTGGCTTCTGGCTGAGCAGTGCTCCTGCTGTGGGAATACACTGACCATCAGGGGACATCTCCTGCATTGAGCTTCTGCCCCCTGGTGGTCAGTGCACATCATAGCAAGCAGTCGACCAGTCATTCTGGTCGTTCGGTCAGGTCGTAACGGTTGCTTAAGCTTTTATACATATAGATGTGAGATTAACAACAAAATTTTGTGAGGTAGAAAGCAGGGAGACTGGTGATAACTGACCTAGGCTTCAGCAATTTCCGTTCTTCGATTAAATTTCTAATTGTTAGGGCAATTCTGACAACTTAAGTCCTTCATTTCTTAGGAATTTTCTCTTAGCACTTTTTTTGACAATGTCTTTGCTTCCATTTTCTTCATTCTCTATTTCTAGAACTCTTATCTATTAGAGGCTTGAACACATTAAATTATTCTCTAATTATCTTATCTTGATTTTACTATCTTCCTTCTACTTTCTGAAATATTTCCTCAACTTTACTTTCAGATGTTTTAATTTTTTGGTGTTTTGTTTGTGTATGTTAACACTGCTTTATTTTCTCTAACAATTATTTTATATCAATAAGTTTCAAGTGCTTTTTGTTGATTTTTATGGCTATTATTTTTATAAAAATAATGTTTTTTAATAAATAGTTCAATATTTTTTCTTATCTTTCTGAGGATATTACTGTAGCTTGCTATTTAACTGATTTATACAGTTGTTTAATACATCTATTGATTCATTATTAATTAATAATTATTGATTATTCTTTCCCCACTACCCAATTCCATAGTTGAAAAGAGTATTTCACATTTCTGGCTGATTAATTTTCCATTGTTTTACTCATGAAATACTATGTTCCTCTTCCCTTAAATTTCAATTCATTGCTACCTATCACTGCTTCTTCCAAAAACAAAAGCAGAGATGAGTCTTTACATATTTGGAAGAATTTATTTTCTCCTCTTCATTCATGAAGAGGGTTCTTGCTTTGGAAAGCCAGCAAGTGGGGATGACATCTATGAGAGTTGAGGGTACAAAGTCCTTGAGGGAACCACTGATTTCCCCAATCATAACTACCATGCACTGAGCACTTGGTATATGCCAAGGCAGCCTGCTGAGTGCTTTGCATTTATTTGCTAACTCAGTCCTGGTTATAAACCAACAGGTGAGGTATTATTATCATTTAGAGATGAAGAAACTGAGGCATGGAGAGACATAATAGCATATGCACTACTGTCTGGGCAACAAATGGTAGAGCAGAAATTCAATCTTGTCACTAAATCAGTTAAGAGACAACATTCCAATTAACCTAAAAAACAATACCACCTCTTCCCCTCACCAGAGAGTAAAGAATGCAAGGTTGAAGCTGTGCTAGCTCCTCTCACTACTGCTCCTTAAAAGAACTCATGGCCTGAAAGGTAGGATTGGGAAAGGGAATAAAAAAGATGAAATGTTTTCCTTTTCACACAGAACAGGGTAATGATCAGAGGGACAATATAAAAGCTCATTAGCTCTTAATGAGAAACTCTGATTTATTGGTAATGAAGGTTGGCTTCAGTATGTCCAATGTCTTCTAATGGGCAAATGATACTGAAATGGCAATGAACTCAAGTTAAACAGACACAAACAGGGATCTGAATACAAAAGAAATTGGACATAGATCAGAGCATAAGATGTGGTTTCAGATTCAACACTGTAACTAACCTTTACAAAACTACACTTTGTCTACTTTGGTAAGGCATCAAAAAAGAACATTCAGAATTACCTGGAAATGCTATTAAACTGCTCCTCTTTTTTCTGAGTATATATCTATGTGTGGACAGATTTTATTTATACACTTCAACCAAAATGACATATTTTCAATAGATTACATGAAGACACAGATTTGAGAGTCCCACTGTTTTCTCTTAAACTGGATATTAAAGATATTTGCAAGTATATAAATACTAGAGGCACGGTGCACAAAACTTGTGCACGAGGGGTTGTGTCCCTTTCCAATCTGGGACCCTCTCACAATTCAGGACTACTGGCTCCCAACTGCTTGCCTGCCTACCTGCCTGGTTGCCCCTGACCACTCCCCTGCAATGCTGATTAATGCCTAACTGCTCCCCTGCAGGCCTGATTGCCCACAACTGTCCTCCCCTGCCGGCCATCTTCTGGCAGCCATCTTTCACCACATGGGAATGGCCATCTTGTGAGTTGGAGTGATGGTCAATTTGCATATTAATTTTTTATTAGATAGGATTATTTTTTTTGAAATATTTTATTTCAAATTATTTCAATATTTGTGAAGATATTTTATTTTGAAAATGTATTTACTTTTATAGAATTAAAGGAGCACTTTATCATGGATAAATGATTAGTTTAGAAATTATATATATATATATATATAAACTAATAAAAGCGAAATATTAAAATTAACCGTTTCTCCGAGACAGGGTAAGCCACTCCCACCAGCCAATCAGAGCGGCTGTATGCAAATTAGCCCAGCCAACATGGCGGCCACCACTCACGGACCTGAGTAAACAGCCCCTTCCATTGCGGCAGCAGCGAAAGTGAAGCTGCGCCCTCCAGCTCAGCCCAGATTAAACTGCCTCTAGCGAAAACACAGCTTTGAAACATTGTAACAATCATAGAATCCTCTGGAGCTGAAGGAAAGAGCAGCTCCGGCCTAACCAGTAAAAGTAACAATTGTTTCATTATAGATGCTGCGAGGTGAAGCAGAGGAGGCTTCAGTTAGTTAGAAGGCCGCCTTAAAGGAACAGTGTATCAATTATAGAAGATAAACAAAGGCCTTCAAGGAACAGTATCAATTATAGGAGAAAAAACTCCAGGAACCTGTGTCCAGCCGGCCTTGCTAGGACGTTGGGTCAATGGGAGCTGTGGGCAGCCTTAAAGCCCCTCATCCAGGCTGGTCAGGCATGCCAGCAGGTGGGCATCCCCCGAGGAGTCCCAGACTGCGAGAGGGCACAGGCCAGGCTGAGGGACCTCCCGAGTGCACAGAGTGGCTGCAGGGCGGGACAGCGCAGGACCCAGGACCCGTGATGGGTAAGAGGCGGCAGGGTTGGAGGGCACCGGGAAGCGGGTAAGAGGCGGCAGGGTTGGAGGGCACCACGAAGCGGGTAAGAGGCGGCAGGCTTGGAGGGCACCACGAAGCGG
>PVJC01004376.1:0-64452 GCA_004026665.1 Murina feae
GAGAGAGAGAGAGAGAGAGAGAGAGAGAGAGAGAGAGAGAGAGAGAGAGAGAGAGAGAGAGAGAGAGAGAAGGCTTAGGCATGCTTCCAGGAGCACACAGGGTCCTCCATCCTAAGGGTTTTAAGGGTGGAGATTTTAGGGAAGGCCCCAGGGAAAGATCTTTATAGAATATTTAGTAGCCTTCCAGGTGTATCCATTCAGGGTTGTTGTCTCCACTGACTGACTGGCTGGCACCAGGGCAAGGGGGTCATTATTCCATGCAGCTGGTTCTGACATCAGCCATGGCTGGTTTTATTGCTTATTTGCACCTAGAGCTGAAATATAACTGAAGTCAAGATATCATCTCTATGGAGGAAAGGTCAGGGGGTCCGAACATCATGACTAGAAATATGCTAGGGGAGGAAAAGTCATCCTGGGGGTGAGTTCCAACCCTACAAGTGACTGTCCATTGCTAGGCACCTGGGTCCTTCCAACCTGCTGGCTTTTTTTGTTGTTGTTAATCCTCACCAGAGGATATTTTGCATTGATCTTTTAGAGAGAGTGGAAGGGAGAGGTGCAGACAGAGAGAAATAATGATGTGAGAGAAACACATCCATTATACACCCTGACCAGGGAGGAGCCTGCAACCAAGGTATGTGCTCTTGACCAGAATCAAACCTGGGACCCCTTGGTCCAACGGCCAATGCTTCCTCCACTGAGCCAAACTGGCTAGGTCATGTTGACTTCTGTACGTGGCCCATCGTCCTTGCTCTGCTTATGTCTGTCTAACTGCCTACAATAGTGTGAAGCTTGTATTTATTCTAATAACAAAGAAATGTGTGGATCTTGAGTATAAGAGTGAGATTTTTAAATATTTTTTTTCAAGAAGGGTTTTGCAAATTCTGGACAAATGGTTAATGGAGTTACCAGGGACACTTGTAAGATTCCATCTAAAGAAACTCCTCAAAACCATCATAATTTTATAGAATAATAATTATTACTGGGGCTCTGTGTTGAGATTGAGAAGACCAATTCTACAGTTACTGACTATGCAAAATAACTTCTGTTTTGCAGAGTATGTTGTGGGTTCTAACATTAAAATGACCTTTGAGTAAATGCAGGAATGGCTTCTCCTTTAAAATTTCTACAAAATACCACAGATGAGGTAATTCCAGTCAGTGATGATGTGTGCTCACCTGAGGCTCAGCCGGGAAAGCAGAACATACAGTCTCAGAGTGAATATTCTCAGTGGGAAAGTCCTATCTTTGTAAGTAGCTAGGGAACTTCTACTTAATATGTATAATCTCTGGCCAATTTCAGAGAATAGAAGTCAAATTTCTTAAAACATAAATTTTGAAAGTTCCTTGTACCTTTCCTCATTAATTTTATATTGTGCTCACTAAACATTTTTAATGCTAAATCTAGGAAACAGATCAGATTTTTACAATATTTTTTTTCAAAAACTACAGTGATAATTGGGAATGATTTTCTTAATGTGTTGTTTTTTTTAATGAGAGAGTGAGTATAAATGGCTTCCAGGATAATCCTGGAAGGGGTGAAATAGTCTGTTGTCAGTTGGAACAGGTCTCTTGCTTTTAAATTTTAGAAGAATTGATAGTACGACAGCCCTTTGGTGAGTTGTACGTAGAAATAGTTTTTCATGCTTGTCCGCTGATATTTATCGCTGTCCTTCGTATTGCAAGATGTTGCTGCTAATGATGGTAGTTGTGCGATAAGAGTGACTACAAAGATTTGTGATTTGGCTTTTGTGCCCTGTGCACATGGGCAATCTGTGTTTGATTTGTAGCCACATCTGAGATTTGTGGGGATTGTCCTTGTGAGTGACTGTCTCAGCGTTGAGGTCAGCCATCAGCCATTTTGCAGACACTTCGGACCATCCCTTACTGATTCTCCACTGGTGTGAGAAGATGGAATAGAAAACAGAATGACCTGGTAGTCCCCCTTTCAAACTACCTCCAATAGTACTAGGTTTTGGATGTTTTAGAAACTTGCCCCTTTTTAATTGTGGCTATAGTCTCCAGACTGCATAATTGTTCAATTGTATGATATGGACAAGCATAATTATTTCTACTTTTTATATATAATTTCATAAATTGAGTCTACATATTTTATGCATATTTTATAGATTAATATATATAATCTCAATTGAGATTGCTGTATGCATGCATTCAAGCATGTGTGTGTTTGTGTATGTGTGTATGTGTGTGTGTATGTGGTAAATTTGAGGGAGCTGGAATGTTCTTCACAAAAATCTTACTTTAAGAAAATAAGAATCCTGTGTTTCTACTTCTCCTGAGTTTTGTTTTATTTGTTTTCTTACAGTTTGATTTATACATCAGGCAGTGTTTATAAAGGAAAGCTTACTGGTTTATGTTTTACTTGTACTTTGCCAAGCTTTCCAGGAAGAGCTCGAAACATAATTAAGAGGCAATTTGAAGTGATCAGTGCTTTTGCTTATCCAGGTGATCTTTCCCCAACAATAGCCATTGTTAATTGGGAACTGGCTTATTTTAGAGTCTAGACTTTGTACTTTTATCATCACTACTGATTGTTATCAGTAATTTCAGTCTAACACACCTCCATTGTCAATTCCCTTGCCTCCAGCCTGCCACATAGCACATCTCAATAACAGCATCTTTGTGAGGACTAAGTGACACCATGAAAAGCATGAATGAAGTACTAAAGTGACAAGAAAAATAATTTATCTCCTGAAAAAGTTTTCAAAAGATATTATTTTAAGGCTGTATAAAGTTTTCTAAAGTGGATACACCCAGCTGGCATGGCTCAGTTGTTCAGCTTTGAACTATGAACCAGGAGGTCACAGTCTGACTCCCAGTCAGGGCACATGCCCAGGTTGTGGGTTCGATCCCCACTGACTGTGGGGCATGCAGGAAGCAGCTAATCAGTGATTCTCATATTCTCTCTCTCTCTCCCTCTCTCCCTCTCTCTTTCTCTCTCCCTTCCTCCCTGAAATCAATAAAAACATTTAAAAAAACATAAAGTGGATAGAAGTCACAACTCTTACATTTTCCCTACTATGATACAGTGTGATGATAAATAAAAATTAAATAATTTTCATCTTTCTAGCTATAGGATGGATATTATACTACAGTGTCATTATATATGTCTCATTAAGAGTAAACAGTATTGGGAATTTGAAAATTATAGTATTACATATTGATTTATAACTAAATTCTAATTGCTTAAATGCGTGGTGGGGGTTTTTTTAGCTAAATACTACTTGGGTGGAATTTTGAAATCATTTTATTTTAATACTGACCTTTGACTACCAGTGCTACTTCTTGGCATAGAATTAGATTTCTAGTATCTTAGTTTATATAAATTCTATTTATAAAAGGCAACTATTATGGTCTGTTTTACATAGTCTAAGTCTTTCCTACTTTTAAGAGCTGACGAGAACTTTTAGATCTGGAAAAGAACTTTAAAATTATTTTGCCTCATGCATTTTACAGATGGTAAAACAAGGCCAACAGAAACTCAGTGAAAACAAATACATAAATGATACTAATACATTGCTTTTCTGTGATCTTTTTTCCCTGACAATTTACCACCTGTAGTTATAACAGAAAAATATTGCTTATTTGCATCTTCCTTTCTAATAAATATGTTGGATACAAAGATTTATTTCAACCAATTGTCTATAGAAATGTGATATCAGGACCTATCACCATGACAACCCAGAGTTAAAGTACATAAGAACAATAAAATATTGGCATATCTAAAATCAGTCTAACACAGTCTCCTTTTGCAAAATGTACTCTAAGTTTGAAAGGCTCTGATAATAAAAGAGGGACATTTGTCTAAAAATGAAAAATTATTTAATTAAACAAACTATAGGCCAAAATAAAACAAATACATTAGATTAAATGCTATCTATTTTCATAGGTAGTAACTATGCTAGGAAGTAACAAAGGAACTAAATTAGCTATACATTTATAAGGAACTAAATTGCACATATTTGATGTTTTCAGGAACTGAGAAATAGGTTCCTGATTTTTTTCTTACTCTGCAATTTCTCATTTCTCACTTCATGGAGGAATGGAGTGTGTGAAATGGGTAGAGTGTGCAAAAGTCTCAGGTTACATGGCATTGAAAGAAAAGCATATCCTTAAATTGGTATATTATCAGATCATTTAAGGCAGGCATACTGCAAAAACTCACATGCCTTGATCTCTCCCTTTTTAATTACAATTAAAGTTATTTAAATTTTTATTTTTTCTAAAATTTCCCAGATTATTCTAATGATCAGCTGGTCTTGGAAGTTGCTGCCATATGTAACCCTGTTCAGACTGTCTTCTAGGGAACACTGGCCCCCTGGGAGAATCTTTGTAAGGATTTTTTTTTTTGTCATGGTCAACTAAATTTAAGAACTGATGATTCCTTGGACATCTATTAGAAATGTGCCGACCACATTAGTGTACTGACAGTGCTTGAACATTTTTTAAAGGTTTGTCTGAGAGTCAATATGGACAGTTCAACAGCTCAGATCTCAACAGTGTGACGGAAAACTGGATTTTAAAGGGGGAGCAATCACTTACCAGCCCTGTGACCAAGGCACATATTAAAATACTTCAGTATGTCTTAGGGTACACATCTCTAAAACAGATATAATAGTAAAAACTTGGCATGCAAAAAGATATTCATAAAAAGTATGGGACATTTTTACTATTATTACTACTGAGCTGAATTTAATCCAGTATTTCACAAATTTATGTAACAGTAAAACTCTTTTTTTTCCCCTCAGAATTTCTATTAACATCTTAAAGTTAATAACAGTTCAGTGAAACACAGCTTAAGAAATATCTTGCTAATGATTCAAGATAATCTCTTATTTCTTTGACTCTTCAGGACAGTTAATGATAAAAAAGTCTTTACATCTCAGTTTATCCTCGATTGTCTAGTTCTTTTTAAAGTTCCCCAGATTACATTTGCTATGAGTATTTATAGGAATTTATTAATTTTGTTGCATAAAACAATTTAATTGGGAAATTGCTTTATTTAAAATTATAATGATGGTGGTGCCAGTCACATATAATTAAAAAGCTAAAATAAGGGTCAGCACATTGGGATCCATTAGTCAAATCCAGCTCACCGTCTGTTTTGGTATATAGAGTTCTATCGGGAAACAGTGATGCTGATTCGTTTATGCCTATGGTGCCTTTAGACTAGCATGCGGAGTTCAGTATTTTCTCCAGAGACCATCTGACCCTCATTGGTCAAAAATACTTACTATCTGACCCTCTATAGAAAAAGTGTGCCAACTTCTGATCTATCATCAAATTATTCTTTTTTCCTTTCCATTTCCCTCAAATTGTTCTGTCATCAAATCTTTCAAACCGCCATTCCTGAATGTTATAAAATCTTTGGGTATTAATAAATGTAGGACCTACTTTGCTAGGGGGTGGTCTCAGGGATCTCTTCTCAGACAGGTCAATTTTAAAAGGCATCCCGATTTGGCTCTTTTAAACGAACTTGCCTGTGTTACAGACAAACTCAACAGTAGACATGCTTAGTCACATCTCTTTATCTGCTTGTCTCCAAGGAGTACAACTGTGCTCTTGGGTATATGATATTTTGTATGGATATATAATAATTTATATATAATATAAATACATATTATTATAATATTTATAATTTCCTAAATATATAAACTATTATGTATAACAACTTAATAACTTTCCACTTACCGAGAATCCTCCAATGAAACAGATAAACAAAGATAATGAAAGTTCCATTATTTGGATATCTCAAGTGCTCTCTTCCAATTATGTGACAAGTAGGTACTTTTAATTTAATGTAATAGATTTCCCATTATATCATTAAGTAAATATATATATACTCTCTGCTTACTTATTCAGTCCATTATTATATCTTTTCAAATCACCTTACATAATTCATAGTTTGATGTTATTGTGTCTCATTTTACTAAATATGGAGAAGTGGTAGGTCTGGTGGGGGTGCACCAAAATATATAAAACATAAATCTGACCCTTCAGGTGTTCCTAGTCTATCAAAGGAGTAATACAGGTACCACTAACAGCAGAGGTCCTGTAATGACTGCTCTAGGAATTCCTCTAAAGAAAGGAGTAATTCAGTGTGAAGAAAGGTATCTTAAGAGTAGGAATTTCCGTGCATTGAAAGCATTTTAGACAAAATAGGAAATTTTGCAAAAGTAAATGCGAAGCATGTACAGGGAAATACTAAGTAACCCTGGTGACCAGAACATAGGCTACAGAGGAGACAAAAAGTGAGAGAGAAAAGTGAGAAGGGAGCGTGGGACAAGCTCACAATGTCAGTGCCAGGCTAAGGAGCTGGGGCTGAAGCCAGGGCTGAGTAGAGAGACACCAAAGAAGGGCTTGGATCAGGGAAGTGACACAACCAGATCAAAACAAAGTAATTGTTGTTGACAATTTTATTAAATATTTTGCACCAGTGTTTCCTCATTGAATAATTTAGTCCTTAGACATTTTTATTCTCATTTTATAAATGAGAAGGTAGGGCTTCTTACTCTAAGTCCAGCGCTCTCTCCCTTACACCTGACCAGCTTCTGTAAGTTCACTATGGACTTTATGCAAGACGTGGTAGAGAGGGTCTATTCCCCATGCCAGCATATTCATGTCCTATATTCTGAAATGTGTGTGCTGTTCTAACTCACATATTTCACATTAAGTCCCGTTATCTTTCTGACGAAGTGTAGTACATTGCTAACATGAGGAAAATTCTTTCCCTGATCCACATTTTACAGGGCTCAGTTTACCTCATTTTAAAAACTCCCATAGCCATAAAGAAGTATACATCTAAAGAAGTGCATTCCCATCCATAAAAACAATCAAACAAAATCTGAATCCTGAATTCAGTGAGAATTGACTACAAATATTTTTGCAAATTTAGGTTGTTGTTGATGTTTTTTTCAATTCCTACATCAGTGAAATACAAATTTAAAACAACAACAAACATGGACCTTGATGATAATTTTTCAGACTTAGAAATTTCGTAGTCAACTGTAAAAACTTGCAGTAGTTACCAAATTTTCATTTTTTTTAAGTGAGAGAAGAGCCACAGCTCTTTAAAACTGCACTTATTTTTACTGCAAATTGGTTTTATTTCCCTTTCCTAAATATGACAAGGAAAAAATTAAGTTGTTCAGTCTAGCCTGGTTGGTATGGTTCAGTGGTTGAGCATTGACCCATGAACGAAAGGTCATTGGTTCCATTCCTGGTCGGGGGACATGCCTGGTTTGTGGCCTCATCTCCAGTAGGGGCTGTGCAGGAAGCAGCCAGTAGATGTCCTCTCTCATCAGTGTTTCTCTCTCTCCCTCACCTTTTCTCTCTCTCTAAAATCAATTTTTTAAAAATTGAAATAATTGTTCAATATAACTTTAATTTTTCTCCAACAATCCTGCTAAAGTAACAAACCTTTGGCTGCTGAGTTTTGGAAAGTTTCATTAGAGAGGAAAAAAAGGATAATCACATAGAATTTTCTTTTTGTTAATGAGACTCTAGGACATTCACATTGAAACTAGAAAGGACTTCAATCAAGACTCAAAAAAATGTGATCTCAAGTTACCCTGTTTTTTAAAAAAATCTCTTTTTGTCACAAATCTGACTAGTGATTTAAGTTTTATCTTTGTAAATAAGAATCTAAGTAACTAAAAATTTTGTCCAATGTCATTCTCAGTCTAACCATGATCTGAGTAAATTTTGGAGATGAAACTCAGATTATTTTTAAAAGTCTAAACAATATATTCTTTACAAATTCAATATTTCAAATTATTAAAAATAAAAATGTCTATGCCAACATTTAAGAAACATAATTTATGCCCTAACGGTTTGGCTCAGTGGATAAAGCAACGGCCTGCGGACTGAAAGGTGCCAGGTTCAATTCCGGTCAAGGGCATGTACCTTGGTTGCGGGCACATCCCCAGTAGGGGGTGCTCAGGAGGCAGCTGAGCGATGTTTCTCTCTCATCGATGTTTCTAACTCTTTATCCCTCTCTCTTCCTCTCTGCAAAAAATCAATAAAATATAATTTTTTTTTAAAAAAAAGAAACAAGTTGTGATTCATATAGAACTTCCTTGATAATATACAAAGGGAAATAAAGAAAAGAAACACTGGTCAAGTTGAAAGCTATGTTGACAATAGTATATTTTTTACAAATTCACATAATTTAAAAGTTCCTTTTTGTCTCATAAAAATCAAGGGAGATCATTAGAGCCCTATTGCCATGAGGTTATTACTGCCTTCATCTTACAAACAGGAAAACCTAGGTTTCAGGGTTTTCAGTGATCCGGACAAGGCAGAACAATAGTATTTGACGGCAGGACTTGAATTCCAAATGTGCTTATTCCATACAACCAAATTCTACTGGGCAATAAGACTAACAGAGTTATACATAGTTTCAAAATTATGACTGCAGCTGCTGTACCTTGCGTAAGAGTGCACACTAAAGTTGAAAGGTTTATCAAGCAACTCCTCAGACAAGATTTTTTATACTTTCGTCTTATTGCCCATAAGCCATCTCAATGTATATTTGTCAAATGAGGTAAGCTATGAGTTAAGTAAGTATCAAATAATGAAGTCTAAAATTTAGTAGAAGTTGCTGTTGGGTCTTAAAGTTGAAAAAATTAATATATTTTAATATAGCAGTTATAAAGCACTTTATTAATTTTTAATTACTCTCTCTTTGTAACATGTAAGAAAACATTACCAGCAAATGGAAAATGAAGAAAAAGATTTCAACTTGTAGAAAAATTTTTGCCCAGAGAAATACTGAGTGTGGCAAAGAGAGATTTCCTAGGTAATAAACTGATTGGCACGCTCAATATAAATGGATTTGGTTGTACAAGGCCTATGTCTCCTATCTCTCCTAGACCAGAAACGCTCAATTCAATGTCACCATGTAAGGCCAGCAGGCTGAGTTATGCCCTTTCGCTTTTCCGTCATCGCCGTCTCCCATAGAATAGAACTGGTGTATTAGTCTCTCACGTAATTCCTTCAGGTTGTAGAATTCTAATGGTGATATATTCTCCCGCACACACATTTGGGCCTTGTTTCATGCTGTTATAGATTACTAGCTTTTTAAGTGATACCAATAATTTGTCCTTTTCAGTGTTAAAAAGTAAAGTTGTGAAGTTATCACATTACTCACTTTTTCCCTTCTGTATAAATGGGTGATTGGAGGAGCATCCCTGGTGTGGAGACGTACAGACTCTTCTGAAAATACTTGGTTCATTGTCAAGGACCTTCCCTGTACCAAAGCCACCTGTCAATCCAGCTTATCAGTGAAGGACTAGAGGCTGCTGCTTTTCTCAGCTATTTCACAAGTCTAGGTGTGATGCTTTATACAAATCTTTATCTTGAATCCTTTAGCCTTTGTCTAATCCATTGGCTTCCCCTAAGATCTTAGAGGCTGAAAGAACACACACCCCCTCTTAAACCCAAACTGATATTTCCTTCATAAGTGTGCTTGCCTACCTAAAAAAAATAAATCTGTGATCGTGACTAAAGAAAGACAGTTTTGTTTACATTCTTCTTATCTATATTTTCTTTCCGTATGTTATTATTCATACTTCAGAAAAGGCTGCATTTTATTGTCCTAAGACTCCTTGAAAACATTCAGAAAAAAAAGTGGTTCAGTAGATGACCAGTTTATCAGAATAATCAGTATGTAATTATAGAATTGCCTGCCCATGAAACATAAGCCAACGTCTATTTAAATACATACTTTAAGGAAAAATAACTGTAAGGGGGAAAAAGCCATTAATATAATGTCACTTGTGTTGCAACTATAATGAGGAATTTTTAAGAATGAGGGATGTTTTTTGTGCTTCATAATAATGATTTTATATTGGGCATTTTATCAACTGTTTTGCAATATTCTCGAGTTTTATATTAGCTTGGAGTAATTGCAAATGAAAATATAAAGATTTACTCCAATAATCCTTAAACATTAAACTTGCTTTTGTAGATACCTAGATTATCACTCTTGTCTTTTAGAATGTCATTTATTGAGGGCAAACTAGACATGTAGTTCATCTCGGTTTACCTTATATACATATAGCCTCCATTTAATAAATATGCCAAGTAAATAATTTTTAATTTTTTTATGTTTCTGAATTTTTATCACCAACCTAGTTTATCATATCTACATAGGCTAAGCTGTGTGCATGTTTTACAATCACCTGGCTAAAATGTTTGCATTTTTAACAAACATGAAGTGGTTTTTAACAGACTCCTAGAAATACTGTTCCAGGATATATATTTCCAAAATACCAACTCCTCAGGAAAAGCCAGAACAGCTACTATTTAACTTGTTAGTCAAATGATAACCAGCATATACATTTTCTGACCAGCTGTGATTATAAAAAAATATGCATCTGATTTTTTATTTGCTTCAACAGTAGTAAAATTCTTAAAGAAGTCCCAGCTATGTGTTCATAATTTGATAAGACGTGTGACCTCTGTATTTCAAATATCCTCAATCAATA
This sequence comes from Murina feae, assembly GCA_004026665.1. Classification (NCBI taxonomy): domain Eukaryota; kingdom Metazoa; phylum Chordata; class Mammalia; order Chiroptera; family Vespertilionidae; genus Murina; species Murina feae. The sequence continues at coordinate 10,508 of PVJC01004376.1, forward strand.
GGGCAGATCACTAAAGAGGTCACAAGGATCCCCGTAGTACAGGACACCGAGGATCATTTTATTCAGTAATGTGATGGGTCTTCTTTCACATGATGGTAAAATTTGGTTAAAACCCATTAGATCCATTGACTATTAGGGGACTTCAGCTGCATGCAAATTACTGGCTACAAGAGTGGCAGTGGGTGCTAAATATCCTTGTACTCTGTAATTTAATGTATGTTTTAATGAAGTGAGCAGTGAGATTCCTGACAGGCATCAGCAACTTTGAAATGGCGTCTTCCAAATTTCTCATAAAGCTTGAAAGTAATGAGATTTGTTTCATAAAGTGATGAAATTTATGCCATAAATTATCTCTAAAAGATGAGTGCCTCTTAAAGCAGTATCTTTTCCTTGGTAGAGATCAGGTTTTAAATAGTTGTTTAATGGGAAGGTTTTGCAGAAGCAATCAAAGCTATCTTCTTTTTCATAATTTTTGACAATTACCAAAGACATAGAGTACATGGTGTCCAAAATCTAGTATCACGTGTCCCAAAGCCCACATGATACCATTAGGATGCTGCAACATGGCACTTAGACTATATCCTGTCCCTTCAGCCTTTAACAATATGCACAATGGGCTTCCTGGAAAACAAGTTCTGTTTCTCAGAATATGCAGAATAAGTTCTGTTGGACTTTGTATGCTAACCTCCCCTTAGGAGAATGGACATGTTTAAAATTGGGGCTTTTTTATAAAATACATTTTATAGCATACTAAAATAATTTTGTTCAAAGCAACCATTAAACTTGATACACATTATAAAAGGAGATGAGTTTTTCAGTCTCTCCAGCAGTTCCTCTGCACATATTCTTGTCCTATATTTAGTTATCATGGTGTTTTTCTAGTGCAGTAAAAGTCTGCAATCATCTGCTAGGTAGTCCAGTCAATGGGGTGATTGAAGATTTACTTACCTTGTAATCCATACAATAGGTATTATGAATTTCAAATTCCCTTTAGAGAGTGAGTTTATGTTCATTGCCATAATACTGAAACCCAAATAGTTATTTCCTAACTCATAGTCAGAAATCTTTCCCCCTAAAGTGTCCTTGAACACAGATGGAGCTGCCCAGAGGTATGGCTGAACAAATAAGAAAATATAAATAATGCGTAAGTGACTTTGCATATCTTAACAGCTATTTATTGAGTATTTACCATGTGCTAAGATGCCTTCTTGGTGCTGAGAATATAGCAATGAATAGCATACTACCATATTAGAAGTGTATAGTCTGTAGTAAAGGAAGATAAGAATAAAGTATAAACAAATTCATAAGGTGATTTCATGAACTGAAATCCAGTGCCCTGGATGGACAGCATGAGGGAAGATGATGGAAGGATAGTCAGGGCCAACTGCCCTGGAGAGAGGGAGGGCATTTGAATTGCCATCTAAATGATGAGACTTCAGGAAAATAAAATAAGTTTGTTGCTTTTCTTTTTCTGAGTGACTTTTAATGGTAATTTTAACCATTCACAATCATTCTTTATCTAGAGGCTTTTAATAATTTTAATGTGTTTCTGACATGATTAATTCTATTAGTTCATAACCACCCTCCTCCACCACCATCACCAAACCAAGTCCTATAAAACTTTATCACAACTGCTCAGCCAGTGTGGTTCAGTGGTTGAACATCGACCTATGAACCAGGAAGTCATGATTTGATTCCCAGTCAGGGCACATGCCCAGGCTGTAGGCTCTATCCCCAGTGGGGGTTGTGCGGAAGGCAGCCAACCAATGGTTCTCTTGCATAATTGATATTTCTATCTCTCTCTCCCTCTCCCTTCTGCTCTGAAATAAATAAAAATATATTTTTTAAAAAACCACTTTATCACAATCACCTCTGCAACTAGATTACAGAGAAATAAGCTAAATATTATTTTAAACAGTCTTATGCTTCCAGTTGCATACTTTTTGATTTTTTTTCAAAAATTTCTCACTAAGTATGCAATGATGATAGTTACAATATTTTATATCTTTTTATGTGCTTCATAGTAGCTGTGAAGTTGGCAATGCTATTATTACCATTTTGTAGATTAAGAAACTAAGGCACATCAAGGATATATAATTTTCCAAAGATTCCCAGGTAGCAGGTAAACCATTTAAGACTAAAATTCAAGTAGCATGGTTATAAAGAACTTGCTTTTAACCATGTTACCATACCACCCAAACAAAGCCAACTAAGTGAAATACTATTTTCTTTTTTTTTCTAATTTAGAGTTCTTCAACTTGTATGAACATTGTTATCTTAAACCAAATTAAAATAGAAACTGAATACTACTATGATCCTTGTCACTCTGAGGTTTAAATTCATAAAACAAATCTTATAGACTGTTACTGTATACTCCTGGCACTCTATGAATAATGCCAATAGCAGCCACCACATTAATAATGATGCCATGAGTTACTGATGTATGGAACAAACATCCAGGCTTTCCACAGGTATGGATACAAAATAAATGTACATTTTTTATAAACATTGGGAGAACTCTGTGTAACAAGTCTATAATAGCATGTTGTAATAGTCTGGTGTTAGCTTCCAAATTCTCACAAAGAATATATTTGACAATTTTTCAGGAGTTACTCAATTATTCCAGTAATTAAGTTACTGGTTCTCATTATATGTTTTCCACTTTAAAGCATCATGGAGCAATCTACTGTTTCCAGGATTCTGGTATATCTCCTCCAATTCTCCAAGAATTCTCAAAAATCACAGACAGGGACAATGGATTTCAGCATCAAGATCTTGAAAAGTTAACCACTTTGAAAACATTGTATCTAGTCATGTTTCCATTCTAATACCAAGAGGGAAGATTGGAATTCTAGCCACTTAAGCCAATATTTAAGAGTCTCCTTTTACTCTATTAATTATAAATATATATCAGAAAAAAAACATTTCAAATTTGGGGGCAGCTGGGGCAATGTTTGGATTTGCCATGCAAATGTATTCAGTGATAGCAGGAACTATAGATAAAATGCCATGTTTCTGCTTAAAAAGGGTCTCCTATTTGATATTCAAAACACTAAGCTGGAGGTATAGGGATTCATAACATTCATATACACAGATCATCAAATATATTCAGTGACAAATTAATTTGACCTTGAAACCTAATTTCAACTAAGATTTCTGTAAAGGCGCATAAGGTATATATAGTGAATGTTACTTTATGTTTCAAACCTTCTGTAGAAGTAAAATGTTCCTTGACATTTCTAGGAATAGATTTTCCTGGTATAAAATTTTAGGATGGTGTCATTTAATCATCTTCCCAAATCTCTGGCTGTTAAAGCCATGTAGCAGACATAATTCACATGTTTCTCTGCAAAAAGCCAGTAAGAGTAATTTTCCCCAAGTGCTTATTTCAGTGTCTTCTGTTCCGCTAAGGATAACTTTATTGTTTAATCTTTGGTTTTACCGGGATGTTTTCAGATTTAATCTATAGTTTTCATATTGAAGAGTCTGATAAAGGGAAATCTATAACCAGCTCAGTGCTTAAGATGTAAAGATTTATTCAAAGCACCAAACCTTTCACAATTGTATGCTGTTTGGTCGGAAGGATTTTTAAAGTCTGAAATTATTGTCCAAGTAGCTCGTTGCTCACTCCTAGGAAACTTGTCGATCTTTAAGCGACGTGTTTTCAGGGCAGTGAAGGAAGTCACATTGGGCAAGGAAAAGGGGTGTCTGAACTAGAGAGCGTGGGAAAGAGGGTGGCCAGAGGCAGAGGAGCTGCGGAGGGAGGCCAGTGGGTTAAATTTGATGGGCTGTTAAGAGGGAAAGGAGAGGGGCCCAACAGGCTTAAAATGAGAAGAAATAAGACTGAAACAGACATTATTTGGAGGGGGGGGGGGAACTGAATAAAAAGAAAAGCGGAAATAACTTGTTTCAGTCAAGAGATTTGTCCCAAGAAGGGACAAATGAATGTGGTATATGAATAAGGCCAGTTTCAGGAAAATGTAGTATCTGCCAATGGCTAGGGTGACATTTTTATTTTTCTAATTTATGTTTCTGATTACTCAACATCCCTTCAAAGACAGGCATAAAAAAGGAAGGAAGATGGAAGGAAGGAAGGAAGGAAGGAAGGAAGGAAGGAAGGAAGGAAGGAAGGAAGGAAGGAAGAAAGAAAGGAAGGAGGAAAAGCAGGCATACGTTAACCAGGAAGCCTTTGTGGCCTTAGCTCTTAACACAGAATGTTTCTCAGGATTCCAGTCCACACACATCCAGCCTCCACCAATGTCAGGCAGACACCCCAGGGCCTTTGCAGGACCAGTATCTGTCAGTGCTTTCCCAGATACCAGGTGTAGCTACCAGCCTCCAAGGCTTGAAGACACCGAGCTCCACGAACGTGAGCCGCATGGCAACCTAACCTCAGCCTACTACAATTTTCTACTAACTCACATCTGCGGCTCCATAATAATCTCTTTCTGCACTTACCACCCTAGTTAGTGAAATCTCCTTCTTAGCAGGAAATAGCTACACTGTATGAATCAATTATTTAGTTGCTAATGGTTATTCCTGAGGATCTGGATGCATGAAGAACACACAAATCACTGAAAAATAAACTCCTCAGAGGGGAGTGCACAGAATAGCATTCTTGCTCTTTTTTGGATTAGGATTGTAATCTTCATCAGTCTTCACTGGGAATCTAGCCATCCAACAGATCTTTCTCAAAGATCACAGTTACTTTGAGGGAAACGTTTTGCATGGGAACATGTAGGGGGGTTGAGGTTTTTAATGCCAGAATCAGTCCGTTGGAGTCACACAGATCAGCTCCCACACAGGAGCACAGCTGTGGAAGGACAGGGTATGGAAGCGATAATACTAGCAGCTCCTCTATCTCTCATATTAGCAAGAAATGCAGGCCAAGTCCTTCTCTTCTTTAAGAAGGCTGAGCAAAACCACTATTTTACAGTTAATCAAGGAAAGGGGGACACCTGACAATTTTGCTTGGGAAGGTAAGATATAACGGAAGAGTATAGCAGCAAGAATGTCCATCTTTCTCACTGTTTCCTCATTAAACATTTCCTCCATCAAATAATGTGCTGTGGCTTCAAAGTTTTCCCTTCATGTACTGAGATTATTCAGTGGAGAAGCTTCAGGGACAATCCGATAAATTTTCCTGAAATGCTTAACACAACTCATCACCTGGTAAAGCCCTTAACTCTGGCCTTCAACTAACTTATAACCATGTTAAGAAATAGCAATCTTTTCCCACAGATTCTGTGTATACTTCTCTTGTTCCTACTAAATTTGAAATTTAAATAATTCTTCAAGCAGGAAGCAAATAAAAATCTACTTTCAAAATAATTAGTTGAAAGATTTCCACCACCACCCCATCCCCCTAGGCTACCTGAGTCCAAGAGCATTATTACCCAAATTTTCAAGTTCCAGAAGTAAGAGCAGACAGTGGTATGGACACTAGCCACTGAGACAAAGGCAGAGGACCTTTAACTAACACAGTCTGGGAGGGAGAGACTGGGACCTAGAGATGGAGGCAGAATTTTCTGGAAACAAACGGTTTGATTTGAGAAACATAGACCTGCATAACTTCTAAGTCCTCCAAGTCCTTCAAGAAATTGAAACCTCTGTGTCATGAGAAAGGAGAGCTATAACCTGTAAAGAATGTGAGAGTCATAGAGAGCCCACTGCTTAACACATTTTTTTGTGGGAAACGAGTAAACTCGTCATATCGCTTTTTATACCAAAGCGCGGGAGACGAGTTTTTTCCAAAAATGATGAATAGAGACAGATTCCATCAAATACGGAGGGCCTGGCATTTCAACAACGAAAATGTGCAAGACAACTCAGATAGACTTTGCAAAGTCAGACCATTATTGGATTTCTTTCTTCCCGTTACCACGTGATTTGGCGGGAAAATGCCCGATTACCAAGTGTTAAGCTTATCTGTGGTATAAGCAGTTTCTAAAAGGAAACAAAACCCCAAATTCACTCTCGATCGGTAAGTACTTTGAAGACAAAAATAGCTTTCTGATTTTCTTTTTCAATTACAATTTACAATCGATTTATTTTCCCCCTACATGAATCATTTTTCAGCTCTATTTTTAGATAACCTTTGACTCTTAAAAAGTGGCTTTATAAGTCAAGAGTGGCTTTTGTAAGTCGATGGATTTTAGTTCATTCATAAAAGTAAGCAGGCAAGATGCGAGGTATTCACTAAAATCTTCTAAAAGGCAGTGCCTGGATGTTTGCTTCCCAAATGCAATCTCCTCTAAAATTCACATTGGGAAAAAAAAGTTATTTAGTGTCTAGGTTAGCTGGGGGGAAAAGAGTTTTTTAAAAAAGGTAAGAATGTCCATTTACCGTGTTCTTGTTTCTCAGTAATTTTTTTAGGAAGAAAAATAAGGAATGGCAAAAACTTACTTCACATGTTCCAGCCTCATTCCTCTTTATGAGAGGAAGGCAGAACAATCAGCACATCTGAAAACAAAACCAGGAGGTGAAATATTAGTTGTCCAAAATGGTCTTTGGGAAGTAGGAGCATAGGCAGGAAAGTCATACATGAATGCCCAGTTTCTCCTGGCAACCTGAGATGCACATGGCAATCTACCATGGCTTGGACGTCTAGATTGCCTTCCATTGGGGAAAAATAATCATACACCTGGTAATGGAGTTAAAACAGTAAAGCCAATATAAACACTGATGTTTTGTCTTCTGACAGCATATGAATGTGCAAGCATTAAGTTATAGGAGAAAAGGGGCTAATTTTAGATTTGTTCCTAGCCCTCTCCATGTGAATGGTGTCGCTGTGAGCCCAGCAATGAAGTTCACTGTGTTGTAGCAGACTGCGCAGTTCCTGAGTGTGTCAACCCAGTCTATGAACCAGAACAATGTTGTCCTGTCTGCAAAAATGGTAAGACCATACTGCATTAGCTTTCAAAGAGGGGTTAGTGCCAAATACAAATATTTCACCTCTGCACACCATTCAATGCAAGAGTCCGCTAAGATTGGCCTGTGGTTTTTCAACATGAGCCTGGCCAATTTATATTTTTAATCTTACCCTAAACTGAAAATAAACCAGCAACGGGTGAATCATGAAGCATTCCATTGGGAGAACTAAAGCTTTTATAAGCCAACTTTGTTGTGATGCCTATTATTTATTGTTGATTGATAAGGAGGATACTGGAAAGGATAAGTACCTTTTCATAGTGACTGAAGTCTTTTCATAGTGACTGAATTTCTCTCTCATGGAGGCTATGAAGTGGTTTACCTATTTCATAGTGCATAACCCGGAGTGGAGAGGATAAATGCCAGATATTTTGCTTGTGGTATAGATAAGACTTTAGGTTTAACATTAGCAACTAAATAAGAATTCAATTATTCATGTACCTAAGTTGAAGTAAGAAAACACTAGAAACTTTAGGGCTTTCATTCTATGATTTTATTACCATGGAATCTTGTTCTCATAGTAATTGTTATAAAGGAGAATTTGGTTTATAAGATCTTCTTGGCCTCCATGCAATGGGAAGGTAGAAATTACTACAGCATTATCCAAAATCAAGGTGATGCTCCAGAGAAGAAAATGCCGGGCCATAAACCCAGAACAGCATGTCAGCTAAGCCAATATCATGTTCTTCTTCCTGGTCATGTACTACCCAGTAATAAAGCTTTGCTGGGTAACACTCCACAAATGTCCCCTCTTGACTTTAATATCTGCTTGAAAAAGTGGTTCTAGGTCTTCATTAAAGTGAGGTCCCTCTAACACTGAATCCCCATGCCCTCTCTTGACTTAGCAGGGCTCATCCTCTATTACACATTGTTGGAGTCCTGAATTTGGCATGATTTGAGTTCACATACCAATGTTTTACTTTGAAGAATTATAATTAGTAAAGAGGAACATCAGGTTAAAGAAAACTCAAAAGCAGCCTGATTGACTTTATAGTAATTTTATGTTTTAGTATCTTTCCAAAGGGCTTACAAAGAATCCCATGACATATCATCCGGCCCAGTTTTTACTCTTTCTGATCATATAAACCCAATGAGCTGATTATTAAACTGCTCACCTGACTTCTCTGTTCCTCCTTTTCCCTATCATCTAACTGACCTGTGTCATAGTAACCATCTCTTCGATGTAGAATGTGGAAAGAAATATTCCCCTGGCATTCTGATCTACCTAATACAGGCAAAGATGTAAAATTTAAGACTTTATATTTTTAAAGGGATTTTGAAGAAACTGGAAAAGGTACAGGGAGAACCATACAATGATTTAATGGCTGAGAAATAGGACCTATGAAGGAGTTAGCATAATTTGTCCTGGAGAAGAGAAGGCTCAAGGGAAAACTAACTGTCATAAAGTATATGAATGGTTAGTGTAAAGTGGAAGGGGACCTGTTATTTTTCATTTTCTCCAAGGACAGAAGGAAGAAGAAAATCAGCTACCTAATCAATCTTTAAAATTAGGATTGACAAGTCTTTGAACACTTTTTTTCTCTCTCTAAAAGCAACTGTCTAAATAGGTCCTTGAGGATCCTCTCTTCACTAAATGGCCTGGTTGCCTTTGTTTTTACATTTAGGGTAAATGAAATTATGCCTACAGTTAAAATCTCTTATCTGGACATACTTAGAATACTCATATAATTAAACCATACAAGACCATGCACTTAAAATAGAGTATTTTTTACACATGCATCTGCCACATCTCCCTGCTACCCAACACCAAAGCCTAAAATATATCCAGGGTTAATTTCCATGCCAAATGTTAAATCAGCCACTACAAGCTAGTCATACAAATCTATCACCGAGATTATCCTATTTCAGTCTATTACTTGCAAGAGTAGGAATTTGTCTTGAAATGAAATCCTCTTTGTACAAAAACAATGAATGGACTTGAATTGTTCTACTAGTTCGATTCGTAATCCAGTAGTATTCCTGAAGAGCATATGTTGATAGAACAAGAAATATTAGTAAAGTTTCCAAATTTTAGTTCATGAAGCACAGCAAAACAACCATTTCTGTTTTCTCTTATCGTTTCCAAGTAAATATTTTTTCTTTTTTAAATAAAGGAAACGAGCCTAAATTAGAGTTAGCGAAATACTAACTCTTATACTATATCATTATGATATTATCTTGTTTTAATTATAAATTCTAGTAATTAGTCACTTGTGCCCAAAAGAATAGTATAATCATTGCTTAGAGGAGCAATGATTAGTACTAAGGACCACTAGAGAATGCTTATGACCACCATGGTTACCAGTATTTTATTGAGACAACAGACTGAACCTAGTCTTGCTTGCCCTCTTTGGAAGCCTAGCCCGGAAAACAGAAACAGTTCGCACATGTAAAGAAAAGGCAAAGGGAAATGGATGTTTACTATGACAAAATAGACCTAGAACAATTTCTAAATTTCTAATACATGATAATCCTGTCTCATTCTATATGAGAAGACTATTTTGTTCATTATAATGTAAACTATTTTTAAAGTACATTACTGTTTTCTTATATGTAAAAAACAAGGTAAAAATCAACCCTGTTGAAAAATGTAGAGGCACTAGATCTTAATTTGTAAGTAGTCCTATCACATTTTATGCATTTTTAAATTCTTCATAAATATTGAAAATTTTCAGTTTGCATAAATGCTCATTATCTTGGCTGCCAAATACTACATTTTGCATATTAGATTTTTTTGCTTTCCCGAATTATAATTTGCCAAGAGCAAGAGGCATTAAAGATATAAAATGAAAGTTTAAAGCAATAGAATCTACTACACCTAATATTAAAACTCAATATTCAACTAATATAAAAATCTTTTTTCTCAGATTATTTAAGAACAAAAAAGCAAAGAAGTACATGAACATGTATGGTTTTCCAGAAAACAGTAGTTGCCAATAAAAATGTAACAATTATCTTTAGATGCAAGTATTTTTAAAAATATTATAAAGTACAAGGTAATATGTTCCCTAAATAAACAATGATAGCCCATCTTTATTCTCCATTATGTAATATTTATGAATACATTTAATTGCATATACTTGTAACATTTTTTCTCATAGGATTTTTTTTTGGGAGGGGGAAGGAAAATTTCAATTTTCTGGTCTTAATGATTACCTCAAGCAAGCTTTTCAATGGTTATCAATGAATATAGCCATACCATAAAATATAGTCCATTCAATTAAAGTTAGTTTAGCACCAAATAAAGACTCTCAATTTGGTCATAATAAAATAGAAACATTAAGGAAATATAATCCAGGAGGAGCAAGAGGATAGTAATTATTTATTTAGGGAAGATTGGGGGAATTAACAAAGGAACATAGAAATGTATTGTTTTTAAAATATCATTAAGCATTTGTTTCTCCTTGCTCTATATGCCTGCAAGAGCTAGTAATCCGAAAGCCTCCTGGAAATGACATTTCCAGACTGTTCTTCTGTCCCCAAGATAATATTATTTTGACCTATCTTTCAATCCCAATCCTTTCCATGTGAATTAGGGAATACTCTTCATGCTTTTCAGGTTATTATATATATATATATATATATATGCACAGCATCTGCTTGAAGAAAACATTCTACCTTGGAGTGTCATATAAATATTTCAAATATTTGGTAACTGATCATACATTTGACTCCTAAAATATATGATCATCGGGGCATCCGAACCACAAACTGCATTTTTTACATTTCATCAGCCAGTATGTCAGCCAGCTCTGTTTTCACTGGGATATATGTTCCGTCATTATTCATGGTTCTGAAGGAAAAGTCACTTCATAAAAAATTGTAATAAACAGGAAACACCCACAAAATCCTCCACACACACTGAAGCATTTTCATATCCTTTCTAACAAGCTAAAGTTGTCATAAGCCCTGTTCAAATATTGAATTCCATATCCCTAACTCTCTTCTAGTTTTAGTAGTGAAACAAATAAAGCAGGAAACAGACTAGCCAAAAGGTCAGCTGGAAAGAAGATAATAAAGGGAGGGGCAAAGAGGAGAGAGGGGGGACTTCACAAGCATCAGATGCCTTTTAGAGGTACTTAGGAGAAAAGGTTTGGCACACGTGTTTGTTAATATCACTCATATCTGTAGAGCTCCTTGAAATAAGAGGAAAACAGTTTCACAGGGAGGACAGAAAGGAGCAAAGTGCACATAAAGGAAATTCACAGAAGAAAACCAAATGTCTGGTAAATACATGACAATTCACTTAAATTCGCAAGGGATCAGGGAGTTAGAAATTAAAGAGATTCCAATATTGTAATGATAATATTTGAGATTGATGATGGTGGCAAACATATTAAGGGCTGAAAATGTTACAACAATTAAGGTGGTTTCCATCACAATTTTCATGTGATGTAAGGGAAAGGAGGCGATTCCAGCTTTTATATTTTGTCCCACATTCATGCCCTAAATTTTCACTGCATTTTAGGAGTGGAAAGGTGAGAGAAAATGTAATAGACCTTCAATGGAGTAATGAAATCTATTTCAGCCTTTAAAAATACCTTACTGACATTTTTTTTACTGCTGTGTAAAATAAACAAGCAGAGTATAGTAGATTACATATTATTTTATAGATAATATAATAATGTATCCGATATATATATTACTTAAAATATATATTACTATATTGCCTTTTAAGTAATATATATATTTAAAACATTTTTACTGTTAACAGATATATAATTTTAAATAAATATTAAATTTGTTTGTACATAGGAAAATAGCTAAATGGCTATATAATAGAACATCAATAATGATTCAATGGTTACTTAAGGGAGTAGTAATGAGAAGGTAAAGGGAGGAGAGACAAGAGATAATCTCTTTAGAACTTTAAATCCTTACAAATTGAGTTAATAAAAATAACAGAAAAGTACACAGAGTTCACAAACAAATTACAGATGTTTAAAAGATATGAAGCTGTTAAGCCTCACTAATAAATTAGATATTTTTAATTGTGAAATTTTTTTAAATATTGATTTGAGAGAGAGGAAGGGAAAGAGAGAAACATCAATGTGAGAGAGAAACAAATCAGTTGCCTCTACACACATCCTGAATGGGGATGGAACCCTCAACCTGGCTATGTGCCCTCACCAGGAATCGAGCTGCCTCTTCTTGGTGTACAGAATTATGCTCCAACCAACTGGGCTACCGCTGGCCAAGGCTAATTTTTTTTTTTTTTACTTTTAAGGACTTTTTGTTATTTTTGTAAGTTCTAGAATAATACACAGCAAATATTTAACATTGACCAGAAGAGTAGAAGTGAGGATGTAGAACCAGGAATTTTGACTTTTTATTTTATGGGCCTTTAAGTTAAGTGAATTTTCAAGAAACTATTGTGCTTTATCATTTGAAAGGTTATAACAATCCTTTAAAAAAAAAAAGATAAATATAATGTTACTTAAACTCTTCCAGAGGAGAGAAAGAACAAAATTTTCCATTTCTTTATTTCCCCCTGGAGTATAATATTAATACAAACCAAATATTACACACTAAGAAAAAGGAAGTAGAGGGCAACCTTATTTTTGATTAGTAATGAAGAACTGTTAAAATACCAAATCCCCAATCTAAAGCCCTTGGGTTGTGGATTTTATAGGGGAAATGGGGTTCATACATGGTACAATAGATCACATTGCCAGAGGGTATAGTGCAGCATTCTTCAGTCAATGACATTAACATTTCTACAACAAAGTATATAACAACTACACGCCCAGTGCACGAATTCGTGCACAGGTGAAGTCCACTGGTCTGCCCTGATGAGGACCATGGGAGCGGGCTGGCAGGGGGGAGGGAATGCAGAAGGTTGGCTGACCCTGCCCCCATGGGGGGGGGTGATCAGGGCCAGGGCCAGCCATGGGGAGGGGCCGCAGGTAGTTGGTGTATGTCCCACTGGGCTGTGTGGCAGGAGAAGGGAATGCACTTACATGCTGGGCCAGCCTGTCCTATTCTTCCCAATCATTGTAAGCAGGTGGAGGCAAGGCAGGGTGAGAAGGGACACCCAAGGCCGGCCAGGGGTGTAGTGCAGGAAGAGGCTTCAGTGCCTATAACCACATGATGAGTGCGAGGAGACAGTGGCTGCGGCGCAGGTGGTTGGTTGTGCAGTGGTGGGCACAGGTTAGTGAGGGACAATGGTGGCATGCGGGGGTCACAGTGTGCCCCTCTGGCATACCCAGGGAGCCCTGTTCACACCCACCTCACAGTAGTGTCTGTCAGGCAGCCTGTGGGGCTGGGTTGGAGTTGGGGGTGGGGGTATGGCTGCCCCTAGTGCAGGTTCTTCCAGGCAGGCTTTTCCTCAGTTCTCACCCTTTTGGGGGTGCATGCCTCCCACTTCCCAGCTGGGCTTCCCTCATGGCAGCTGCATTTGTAATTTGGTGCTCTCAAAGTCTGAAGGAGCACAGCCAGGTACCAAGCCCCTCCCCTTGGGGCTCCAGGCCTCAGGACAGCTCTTGGGCACTTTGGAATGGGAGAGAAGAGTGGGAGGGGGACAATTAGGGACAGGGCTGGCGCTGGGGAGGGGCCACGGGAGTTGGGAGGAGGGGGCTGATTGGGCCCTGATAGGGCTGGTTGGCCATTGCAGTTTGTGTCATAGCGACTGGTCACTCTGGTCATTCTGGTTGTCTTGCTGTTCAGTCACTGGCTTTAATATGAATAGATTATACTACAGAGCCTGAATAAACATGGAATCTTGTATCATCTGAGGCCAGTTTTCCATCTCAACTAAGTTTTGGTATCAAACTTATGAAAAATATTGGGCTTTCAGAGATTCTGGTAAAGGTATTGTACATTTGTGTTAGCAAACAGAATCTAGCAGTGGGTTAAAATAATTATTTGTTCTGACCAAGTGGAGTTTACAAAAATAGTTCAAAATTAGGAACTCTCAATGTAATTTATTGTATTAATAAATTGAAGAGAAAGATCATATTATTGTTTCTATATATTCATAGATATTAGACATAAATTGGCAAAAAAAACTATTGACAAAGACTCTTCATCAAATAAGACTAAGCAGAGTACCTCAGACCAAAAAGAGAGAATAATGTTTAAGGAAAACACTGAGTGCATTATTCATAAAGTCAGGAATAAAACAATGATGCCCACTATTTAAAATTTTAAACAGATATAAACTACCTAATGTAATTAGAAAAAAAAGTATCAGAAGAAAAGAACTGGAAGAAGATAAAACTGTTATATTGACATAGGATATGCTTATATACTTGAAATCACTTTGATCCAGCAATGTCACTTCTAGAAATAATTAGTATAATTAGTATAATATAAATATATATATATATATATATATATATATATATATATATATATATATGCTTAAGCGACCGTTAAGACCAGTTGACCAGACAACCAGCCGGTAGCTATGACATGCACTACCAGGGAGCAAACACAAAATGCGTAATGCAGAAGCTGCCTTTGGTGATCAGTGTACTCCCACAGCCAACCTCCTGTGACCAGCCAACCTCCTGCAGTCCCTCCCTCCGGCCAGCTGGCTCCAATGGCCCTGATCAGGATTGGGTGAGATGGCCCTGACCACCAGCCAGGTCAAGGGACCCCATCCGTGCATGAATTAGTGCACTGGACCTCTAGTATGAAAATGTGTATGTAGAGATATTTATTACAGAGTTGTTTATAATAGCAAAAACTTAGAAAACCTAATACTTAAATATTCAACAATGAGGTGTTCTTATGGAAAAACTATAGAATATCTATATGAACTGACTACTAAGAAAACATTACAAGCAATATTATTTTTAAAAAGTAGGAATACCCTACACACACACACACAATCCATGTTCAGAGTATTCAAATAAACTAGTAAGCCAGAAAGATGGATAGATAGATGATAGATAGATAGATAGATAGATAGATAGATAGATGGATAATCCTAATTTTTTTTGTTTTAAAAGAATCTATATCATATGTATAAAAAAGACTGGAAGAAAATACTTCAAAATGTTAATGGTACTTCTGAGCAGTAGGCTAATGAATGATTTTTGCTTTCTTCCCTTTGCTAAACCATATTGTCTACATTTCCTACAATAGACATGCATTATTCTTGTAATTTAAAATTATGATTTAAAAGAAAAAATGAAAATTTCTTTAAAAGATTGTGTAAATTTTTTCACTACTGTTATAATTTAATTAAATAATCAATGATGTGTTACTTTTCAGAAATTGCACTTAATTCCTTGTTGCAATTTGTACTCTATAAATTAATTAGCCAACTAATAATCCTACCACTTGACTTTCAACTCTTTAACTTGAAATTTCTTAAAAAGCATTTGGACAAACCTCATTGCCCATTTTATGCACCTACGAGGACAATTGCTAAAATATTCACTTAAGTCTATCCCTTGATATCTTCATAAAGCTATCTTGCAGAATCAGCCTTTTAAGTTTGAATATTGAATGCAAGTATCTCACCTTAATTTGATATTTTCTCACTTCCTCTGAGGTAGATAATTAGTAACAAGTGACACAAAGACATTGAAAACAAACACACTGAAGATGAAAAATTTTCTGGCAACATGTTCATTTTCTACAGAGCCCCTGAAAATAGTTCATAATGAAAGCACATCCTATCAAAGGCAGTTTCAAAATCTGCATTTCATTGACTCCATAACTGAAGGTCAGAATTATCATATTCATATAGAGTAGATGTCAAAACAGAATAATTATAAATAGCTATTTTAATGAGCCACAAACAACAATTTCCTATTGCTTTCATGGAGTTTCCTCCAAAATATAAAAGGAAATATTGATATTTATGTTGTCTTAAACCAACAGGATTCCTTCTTAATTTGTCAGCAAATTAGATTTCAAAAGCATTATTGTACAATGTTGAGACAATGAAAATTAATGCCAGATTCATTTCCTTCTAATCACATCTCTTTTTCGCTTATTGGGACTACCCAGTTCTTCAGAAAATAAAGGAAGGCCAAAACATACAAAAACATGACCTTTTTTTGTTTTCCTCCTCCATGTAAGAGAAAAGCTTAAGGACTGTATTTTCCCTACAAAAAACTTTGGAATGTCCAGTCCAGTCCTCCCACAAAGCACACACTTACTCCCATGAGAACAGACATGATAGTTGCACTCACTCCTTCAGGTGCCATGTGGTACTTTATTGCTCAGCTTATCAGCCCACAGGGAACTTGAGGGACCATAGGAAGAGTAACAAGCATGCATGTACTCATCATCTTCTTCCTAAACATTCATATAACCTTAAGGTAATTTGGCTCAAAACTAGTAACTTGGCAAAGTGTTGACTATATCTTCCAGAAATGACATGCATTTCTATTCTTAACTTCACCTTCTCTTTTACTTTTGAGTCTCTTTTCGATTATGTTTTTGTATAATATTGCTGATTTTTAGGATTGCATACACTAATCTCAAATAGAACACCTCTGTGAACCGAGGGTGGCAGTTAACAGGGCAATTGGTATCAAGAGCAGGTTCTTTGGGAGTTGGATTGGATTCTTGGAATAATTAAGTGAGGTGAAGTCTGACTGGCAAGCAAAAGTGTTCAGTCTTGCCAAGATTCATGAACTACGAAAAATAATCCCATCTCTTTAAGGGAGGCTTACGTCATTGGCCATGGGAGTGTAGAATCGTCATCTATTATGACCTCCCAGCTCTTCCTTGCATGCTCAGAAACCCGCATAGCTCTCAGAGGCACCCAAAAGGGTCACTGCTGATGATGAAGGCACAGATCAAGCAAGTCTCGCTCAGTCACACCTCCTTTCTGATGCAGACACATGAGGAAGTTGTCCTCTCTGTACCTCATTTCAGCATCACCATAGAGATGTACAGGCTTTCCAGAGATAGAGGTGAAGAGCAAGCCCTGTCTCCCCAACCCCTCCTCCCAACCTTTCATTCCCACCAATTAATGTAAACCTTGTGCAGTCAGACAAAAACCAAGCAGAGTTGTAATGGAAACAGTGTGCCTTGACCTTTGAATCTGAATGTCTTCAAAATCGTTAGAGCAAGATGAGCCTGGAGGGCCTCAAGGAAGGTATTAGCCCATCTTCCTCACAAGTTTCAGAGGACTGGAGCCAGAGTCTCTCTAATAGACTCATCCCCCAGGCACAAATTCCCAGATTCCCTTTCTTAGGATGGAAACTCTTGGTCCTTGACCTGGGGGAAAAAGGACCCAAAACTCCAGGTGTTCCTGAAAAAGTCCTATCACCTCTTCAGCCAGCAGTCACAGCCTCACCCTCACTTTTGGACTTGAGATATTTAGGATAATTTTTCCCTACTGGTCTCAGACACTCCGCACCCCAGGAGCCTAGGAACTCAGTGCCTAGACTCTGATCCCCATACAGTTCATGGAGCTATGAGGTAACACTCAAAACTACCGCTTTCCACTCTGTTCCCTGTTTTTCATTCTCCATCATACCTACTGTTACCTGAATAATATAGATTTTACACATTTAAGTTGCTTGTCTCCCCTCTGCACAGAAGTAAAAATTCCATCAGGCAAAGATTTTTGTCTGTTTTGTTCTCTATTGTATCCTTACAACCTACAATACATTGTAGGTATAAATGCACATTTTTAAGTAAATGAATGAATGAACAAACATGTTCCTTTGGAAGAGCTGTAATTAAATAGGAAATTTTATTCTCTGGGTTATTTTAAGTTCTCTCTTGAAAAGTACTAGTCTTCTATTTCATAGAGAAGAGTCGTCAGTCATATAGAGAGCCTAGGAGCAGCATGCAGTGGGAAGGGGGTGTCTATTAGAAGATTTATTTGCTAATTGTAGTTGACCACTAAGATTAGTGGTGCATATGTTGATAGAAGGTATGTCGCGGTGACTTAGAAGAAACAGGATGATTGCCAGGATAACCAAGTCCAACTAAAACTTTTATTGCTTCATAATCTTGTCATGGACCCAGAGGCGTCTGATCCTTAAGAGCTAACTTAACTGCATACTGTAATGTACAGGTCACTTTATTGCAAAATTAATGTCACATTTTAGTCATGTTATTCTTAATGATAGATTTTATCTAAAAACGGGGATTGGACTTCTACAGAAGCCATGAACATTGACTGAATATGTGATTTGTCAGAGTTTGATGAAATCAACTGAACTTAACATGACATGAAACAAATTCAGGAAATGTGACTTGGTAATGAAGCAGAGGGAGAACAACTGAGTGCAGAGCATAATATTGAATTCTAGAAACCCAATTGTGCAGCTGGAAAAGAAATCAGAAATATGGCATAAAACAGGGACAAAGGAAACTTGTAACTGATATCTTCTCCGGGGAACTCTCCAGGGATCGCCGTGGCTGAGGAATGAAGCTCTTGGCAGTAACACCTCTGATGTTTAATGTAGCTCTGAGCTGCTTCAGATCAATCAGAAATGTTAAACCTCTTTGGAAACATCTTTATGGTTGGATACCCCTCAGTTGAGAAAAGGGAAATGGGAAGTTCCTGCACACAAATTAGTACTTATGTTGCTTCCATGAGCTTCATTTGTACAAGGTGATGGCACGGAGCAGCCACGGATGCTGCAGCTTGTCAGGGTAGGGAACAGCCAACCCTGAGTCTTCCATTCCTCTCGCCTTCACTTTTATGGGTTCTGCAGAGAGGTCCATAAAGCAAGGTGCCTGCCTTCTGGAAGGCTAAGCCCAGTCAGTTTCTGGCGTCATTAAGTAACTAAATAGTCAGCAGTATTGCGTCCAAGTCTTTTTCTGTGTTGGAATTTCAAATAGGGGCAACACATACAGGAGCAGGGACTGAGGCCATGTGTTGAAGGTGTGGGCTTCTCAGTATCTTGCATCCTTTGTCCTGTCTGCTTGGATTAGATGATTTCTTTAGTGAAATAAATCAAGCAGAGAAAGATAAATACCGTATGGTTTCACTTATACGTGGAATCTAAACACAAACAACAGACTCAAAAAAAACAAAAACAACAGGAACCAAAGGGATGGTGACCAGAGGGAGGGGAGGGGGATGAGTATAAAGGGGAAGGGGCAGTCAATAATGTTATGATGTTGTCACGGTGATAGATGGTTACTAGAATTAGTGGGGTGATCATATTGTAAGGTATAAAAATATTGAATTACTATATTGTACACACGAAAATAATCAATGTAAGATTATATACTATCTATACTTACATAAAAATACATTTAAAAAAGTGAATGGAGATAGATGATAAAGAAAAGCAACATAGGATTAAAGCTGCAAAGCAGAGGAGAGCATGGGAGCCTTTCAAGCCAGAATTCATGCAGCATTATGGTAAAAAAAAAAAAAAAAGACTTGATTGAATTCTGTTTTCACTCCTAGCAAAGGCAATGGTCTCGTCCCTGAGCAGAGTGAAGTACTCAGCATCCTATACAACATAGTCTGAGGTGCATTAACACCTTTTCAACCCATCAATAATAGTATCCCTTCTAGCCTGTCAACATACATGTCCACATACAAACATTAATGTAAATGAGGGAAATTAGGTTTAAAGATATAAAATAACGTGTCAAATACCTTGTCAATTATGTATTTACCTTTCAAATCCATATTTTTCTGATTCCAAGCAACTTTGTACTTTCCATAGTGCTGAGGTTATTATTTATCATAAAACAGAAATGACATTTAATAATGGATTTTCTAATTATGCTTTTCAGCTAAGTATATTAAAACATTCCTAACTTACTACCTTAAAAGATTTAGCTGACTAGTAGAATTTTAAGAGAGATTTTCTCTAGATCAGCAGGGAAAGAAAATGTATATGGCAAGAACAACAGTAATAAAATATAAAGACTATAAAGTGGTTAATTTTATCACTCAATTTAATGACAAACACTGAGAACAAGAATTTGCAGTAGAAGAGAAAGAGGAAAGGCAGGAGGAAATTGGTTCATTTGACAAACCACCAAGCACAGCACATAACTGCCGTCTTAAGACTTACAAATCTGTTCTTGGAGGTCGAAGATAGAACCTTTTTTAAGTTGGTTTTAGAGTATGGTGGGGAGAGAGAGAGAGAGAAACATCGATTAGTTGCCTCCCACATAAATCCACCACCAAGGTATGTGTTGTGCCCTGGCCAGAAATCGAGCCCACCATCTTTGCTGTTAGGGAAGATTCTCCAACAACTGAGCCACTCCAGCCAAGGCAGAAGAGATGAGCTTTTTAAAAATTAATGTTATTCATTGAATCTTCATTAAAGGCATTAAATATTTTTACTTAAAAATATTACCAAAATTTTATATTATTTTGACTGAAAGACACTCAGATCTTGGTTTAAATATTTTAAATCAATAAATTTAATAAATATTTTCAGAACAAAAATTAATCAGTTTTTTTAAAGTCCTATCTTATTGTGTCTGTCACAAACATCAAATAATTGTATCTTACTACTGAATTCAACCAATGATGAAAAATACACAAAATAAAGTAAGCCTAAGAGAACATTCCATACATATTGTGTAGTCAGAAGCAACCAATTAGCTCCAATGTGATTTATGCAGTCATCCTGATGTGAAAAGTGGGTCCACTTCAAATTCATACTTCCTCAATAAAAACTTTTTAAAGGATCATGGGTATATTGTATTTAAGAAGATGGAAATGAAATCTTCATAGCATTTGAGCTCTCTATATTCCCTTAGGGATAACTAGGAGTAAAATATCACCTTGAAAGACATTAGGACAAAAAAAAAATTTTTTTTTAGAACTGCTCTGCATTCATTTCAGCTATTTAAAATTTTCTACATTTAAGCAAAATGTAAACTTTATTTCATTCCTTTTGAAGAAAGGCCTAAGATAGAATCTTGGCTGTACAAATGAATACTCATGATATGATTATTTTTCTTTATAGCATGGTTGTAAAGAATAGAAACAGAATTGATTTTCCCTATGTCTCAGCATTCTTCAAGCATCCAGGGAAATTATAGCCAACCTTTAAACAGGGTTTGACTTTACAAAAAAAAAAAAAGGCAGAGGGAAAATGATGTTACACACAAGTCCTCAAATAACCTATTAATATATGCAAAACATTATGGTGATAATATGCATACAGGTATGGGCCTATTACAGAATAGATATAGTTCTAAGAAAAGAGTTGGACTACAAGCTCTATAAATGAATTTTTCCCTCAAAATTATTTTCTAGATAACATTGGAAATCACAGGAGAATAGAACTTTAAAACTAAAAGTGACCTTGGAAATGAGTTGATAGAAATCTCTTATTTTATACTTGGAGAAAACCCAAGGCTGGAAGGTGAAAGCGAACTGTTCAAAAAGTTACCTCAGAAGGAGCTAGGACTAGAACTCAGCTCTGCTCACTTTCAGGGGGGCCATGTTGTCAACTAAATAAATACATACTCTGTCTTGTCCCAGAGGTATTTGTTGGTTTGTTTTTGTTTAACAGAAATGCTTGCACATTTTCATGACAAGTATTTTATATAATTTAATTTGTTTTTATATGCTGCTTGGGGTTGAGTGCCAATCAAATGATTCTTAAAGTTATTTTTGACTTTGCAAGTACTTGTGCACCTACAAGTAAAAATGTGTAGGTAGAATGTTAATGGCAAAATTTACTCAAGAAGACTAGGAGATCTGGCATGTTAAAAAGATCAATACCCAGATCAACTTTGAAAAACAAACAACTGAAAACACATGAAAAATGTATTTCAAATTACTTCTTGGAAGAAAAAAATCCCAAAATGTTTTAGTAAAATGTTCAAAAATGGCTAATGAGAGCTCCTTTTCAGCATCTATATCTTTCTAATGGCATGTTTTGTTATTGTCATGATAAGTATATTCAATTAGAGGCCTGGTGCACAAAAATTTGTGCACTTGGCGGGAGGGGGGCGGTACCTCAGCCCGGCCTGTGCCCTCTCGCAGTCTGGGACTCCTTAGGGGATGTCCACCTGCTGGATTAGGCCCGCTCCCTGAGGGTGGGGCCATCCTGGGTGAGGGGATGATGGCTGTTTGCAGGCTGGCCACAGCCCCCAGCCACCCAGGCTCCCAGTGAGGCTGGCTGGAAGCAGATATCTGGGGTTTATTTATCTTCTATAATTGAAACTTTGTTGCCTTGAGCAAAGGCCATAGCCTGCCTAGGCAGGCAGCTTCCTCCATCACCGAGGCAACAAAGTCTCCTGTTTGCTCTAGCTCTGTGGCTTCCGGATGCCATCTTGGTTGGGTTAATTTGCATATAGTTGCTCTGATTGGCTGGTGGGCATGGCTTGGGATGTAGTGGAGTAACACAATTAGCATATTACTCTTTTATTAGATTAGATAGCTCAATAAAATTAAAATATCAACAGGGTTGTGCTCAACTCAGTTTAGCAAGTATGTACTGTCCTTCTTCATTTAATCAACACATACTTATTGAGTATCCACCATTTTCCAGGCATTGTGCTAACTGCTAGAAATACAATGGTGAATAATATTAGTCCCTGTCCTCAAGAAACTCCCAACTTTAAGGGAAATCTGGGCAAGAAAACAAGCAAAGAAGCAATTAATTGTCATTGCAATATATCTGAAGAAAATTATAGGAAAAACCTTTTCAAGAGTGCTTAAGGGAAAAAAGTAAACAGAACTTTAAGTCACTTTGAACATATTAGAGAGAATTAATTGTAGGAATTAATTGCAATATAGGGCAATCTATTGGACCTTATGCTTTTTATACTACAGAATATTTGAACTGTTTTGTCCACTAGTTTGAACACAGCTGAAAAGTTTGCATGTACTTGTAATTTAGTAAATATTTTTGTAGCTTTTTATTAGTATCTGGTTATGTAGAGAATTGGCAAAGTATTAGGAATTGGCAGGTCAAAGAAATTGTATTATTTCCTGCTCTCATCTCCTACATTAAAAAACAAAAACCTGATAAGTGAGCATTTAGAAAAAGAGTAAAAATAGGTTAAAGATTAGGGCCAAGGAAATTAAGAAGATGTAGATGGGAAAGTTTAATTGAGAATCTCTGCGTTTTTTTGTTTTCTTCTTTTCCCTCCCACACCACTTGATACTTCTCAGTCAACTTCTCTCCCTATTCCTCTTACTATCCTAGCTAATATAATTTTACTTAAAACACCAGCAGGTAAAGAATAATCTAATTGTAAATGCTAGCATTTGTGACTTGTTCTTTTCTTTCTCAGAAATTGACAACATTGACTTCCACTGTTGTTTCAGGGACTTTAACAGCAAATGCCTAAAGTGTTTTGAAAGATTCCCTGTAGAAAAATAAAAAGTATTTGCTTCTCAAAGAATAAATAAGCTGAAGTAACAGAACTTCAGTTTGTAGCCCCCAATTGAGACAGGTAATCATGACATGGTCTAGTTAAGACTAGGTTACAATATAAGCTTAAGGCCATATTTTAATGAAATGTATACTATTGGTTACAAAATATTTTTCTCCACAAGGATTTTTAAAGGCTATTTTGATAATTTATTGGTATTCTTAATTGTTTGCAAGAATATCTCAGTAATCTTTCCAACATAAGGATGATGACATTATCTAAACTGGTCATGATCTAACATTATATTTCCAGAAACCTGTTGGAAGCAAAAAGGTTTCAAAGCCTAAATCATGCATCTCATGGTTATATAATTATGTTTAATTTAAATAGAAGTATATAGTTATTCATAGAAGCTTCTTGGAGAACAAAATCTATGAATAAATGAATGAACTAAAGCAGTAATGGGTAAAATAGGCATTGTTATATGCACTGCAAGATGAGTAAGTCAGATAAAAGTATAGCTGTGAAAGGTAAATTGTCCATAAAATAGACATTTATTGAGCAGCTAGGTTAAGTACTATACACATGTAATCTCATTTAATTTTCCTAACAATACTTTTACAAATGAGACTGAGGCTTAGCAACTTATCATTGGATTACATGCCTGAAAAGTTATATATACACCAATATTCACCACTATTTCCTGTCCACACCTCATGCTCTTTCCCCACAGCCAATGTGTAAACTCATAGGACACAATAGACCAATGTAATAGGTGTGCTCTGCATTCCACCTTTAGTTTCTCATTTTTCTGGTTGCATTGGTAAGGACCATTTCAGTCGCAAATGACAAAACAAACAAAAAAACTTCATCTTCAGTTGACTTAAACCAAAAAGTCTTACATAGAAAAATCCAGCAGCACCTGCTTCTAGGCCAAAATGTTTCAAGAGACTTAGACAATAGGAGGAGTTGTCATTTTTGTCATTTCTCTGTTCCGCATCTCTCCTGTTGGTTGTAATTTGAGACCCTTCATGTTGACATGATGGTTATTAGAATATTTAGATTTTACTCCTTATCCATCTATATCTGGTGGTGGATAGGGGGTGGATAGACCTTTCATCTACCATAAGTATTTGGTGTAACTCCAATTGGCCTGAGTTGGGAGTAAACAGTTTTCTGAGCCAACAGCCCTGGAAGGAAGAACGTGATTCCTAGTTGGACAGGCTGGAGCCACACTCCCACTCCAGAAGGTAGGAATGGATACAATATCACTAGAGTCACAAAGTAGTGAGGGGGATATTTTTCCAATGAAGAAATTAAAAATAGTTACTGTACGAAGTCTGTGTATCCATGCACCAAAGTTATAAGTGTTTGCCAATAAAAGTGACAAACACATCATAGATAATCTAAGACCACACAAATGCTGATACAAATCATATTATGATCATGCATGTTCACTCATACCTGATGAGTGAAAACCACCTTTCCATACAAGGAACCCTGATGCAGCATACAACCCCAAACCAGACAATAGATTGAAGAGAACTAGAACACCAATCCTATCTCCAATAGACTAGTGTTTCATGTCAGCATAGTTTGTTCAGAACATCTATTAGAATTTCATGGAACAATTTGAGAAATCACTGCATTTTTAGGCCACTTTCTTGGTGAATATTCATCTGGGTATAGATTAGATAGGTAGATAGATAGATAGATAGATAGATAGATAGATAGATAGATAGATAGATAGATAGACAGACTGAGCTTATGCATAGTTTTCTAATATCCTGAGTTTGGGAATTAAAGCAATAAAGTTTACAATTTTGGTGGTACCAATAAAATGGACCACATTTTTTATGTTTCTACAACCTTTGGGAAATGTAGTCAAGGCTAGGGGGCAATTTGTATCTACAGACATGAGCAAAGCTGAATGGCTACCTTGGTTTCATTAACGCATGTCTGGGTGAGATCAACTATACACAGGTTCATTGAAACTGTGAGGAAAGAACTTTATCATCACAGACACCTCTCAAACATGTCATATCAGCCTAAAAAATTATTCATGAGATAGGGGAGTCTGTGGGTTTAAAATTAATACATTGCTGTTATCAGTATAACCCAATTTCTAATAACATTTTTGTTATATCCATACTGCAACACTAAAATTAAAGAGACATTTAAAAAAAAGAGAAAGAAGAAAAGAATTTTAATACATTTTTATTGCTTTCAGAGAGTAAGGGAGAAAGAGAGAGAGAAACATCAATGATGAGAGAGAACCATTTATCAGCTGCCTTCTGCATGCCCCACACTGGGGATCGAGCCCACAACCATGACTTCTTGGTTCACAGGTCGATGCTCAGCCACTGAGCCATGCCGGCTGGACAAGAAGAATTTTTTTTACTCTTTGCAGAGAAGGCAGATCATTTTTCCTCACTTTGTAAGATACTCTTTTCTTGCATACATGCTTAGAAGCCTACCAACCATCTAGCCTAAAATGAAGGAGGCAACATGATAGGCTAAGAAGTGATGAGGATGTGGCATATGAAGATTGTACTTCAATTCCATTCGAAGTATGACTGTAAGTCACTTCATCTCTATAGGATTTGGTTTTCTTACTTGCAAAATGAAGTTAATTAGATGTGCCCTGCCTACCTCCTGAGTCTGTTTTGAGAGTTCAATGTGTTGTCAAATGTGAGTTATAGGAAGACAAATGCATGTTTGTAGGAAATATTACAACATTTGAGGGAAGAAACAAGTTCTATTATTGCACAAGTAAAGCATTCATTTTGTTTCCTCATTTTTCTTTGTCAAAACCATTAAGACCATTGTACAATAAAGTGAAGTGGTTTTGAGCAAAGCCAGTGGCACTAGGGAAACTAACTCTCCAATGCTACTTGTGTGACCTTGAACTAGCTATTTTACTTCTCAGCATCTTAGACTGCTCATGGGAATTGGGAAAAATAATACATTCCTCATAAAGTAATTATGAGGATAAAATGAGATAACATATGTAAAATGCTTTGCCTAGCACCTGGCACATAAATGCTGGCAATTTATTGTGCCTATTATAAGAAAGGGTATGAAGTGTTATTTATCAGACTTGCCTCTTCTGCTTCCCACCCTGCTTGTGTGCCCAAACACCACACAAAAAAACCAAACAAGCAAAAAATGTCAATGCAATGCCAAGCAGGACAGAAATCATTCGGTTTATCATGGAAATGAAAGGCTATGGGGATAAATGAAAGTCTGACCTAGGAAAACCATGCTCTTTAGCACACAGTTTCCTCACCAAAGCCCCGAATTCATGCAATTTGCTTACTACTGTTCAGCAAGCTACCTACCGGACCCCCAGAGCCCTTCTTTTGAAAGATTTACCTTGAATGTATAAAAGCCTTTCTTCTGGCTATTAATCCCATACATCTTCCCAAAGAATTCTCTCTTCCATGTACATCAATGGAACATTAAAAAGAAGGCATACGTTGAGAAGTTTCAAGATGAAGCTATAGAATTGTAGCATTGATTGCACAAACAAACCAGGCACAAAAAAATCTGAATTCCAGGTAAGTAACATAAATAAGTGAAGTGGGGCTTATATTCTTTTAACATGGACGCTCTTGGTTAGCACATTAAAACCAAGAAACCCAGGTGTTTCAGACTTTTACTTTTTCCTCTTTAGATAAAGATACTGAAAAATATAGCCAATACTATAAGAAAATCAACAATAAGCATAGTAAGTGGAAGAACATTAGTCCCAGTTTTGGGAAGAGAATAGGGAATGGTGGAGACTGAGACAAATGGGGAGAAAGACATGCTATGTTGAATGAATCACCATTCTGCTCTGGTCAATTATTGCCATATAAGAATGTGAGACTGGTATTAAATCCAACAGTTGTATAAAGGAGGCCAGAAATCTGTTTTTAAAGTGAAATGTCCCAATTTATTGATGTTGAGTCAGAAAAATTTTAAAACAATGCAAGTAAACAAAAGTATCTACAAACCAAATGTGACTGTGATTGCTGATCATTAAAAGAGTCTGTTGCAGAGAAGTAACTGCAAAGAAGGCTAAAGGATTTGCTCAAGGTCACATTGATATAGGCAAAGCAAGAAGTTGAACCTGACCTCTTGAACCCTGTTCCCCCAGCCCAGGAAAATCAGTCTGTTATCCCACACATAAACCAGCCAGATTATTGTTGAAAACAGAATGTGTGAATATACAACAGAGCAGTTAATACACGTGTTGTTATTGTTTCTCTCTTTTTTTCCTCAGGATATTTCTCCATTTTTTTCATGTATTATTCAGGAATGATAAGATCCCCCTTCCTTCTTCCTTAGTGTGATAATAATTCTCACACTCACAGAAAGCAATCTTCTGCTTGATAGCTAATATATTTGTATATTTAAGGAAATATACTGCAGTGTGTATGCAGAAAAGTTTGGTACAAAAAGCACATGCTGTACCATTTAACTCAATATTTTCAATGATATGTATTCAGAACAAAATCAGGCATGTTCCAACTGCTAGCTTACACAGTTTTTAACATCCAGTGTGAAACTTATAAAATTGTAAAAACACTCATTTGGTTATAGATCAGGGCATCAAATGCCAAATTCTAATGAAA
Source organism: Murina feae (assembly GCA_004026665.1). NCBI lineage: Eukaryota > Metazoa > Chordata > Mammalia > Chiroptera > Vespertilionidae > Murina > Murina feae. The sequence goes on from PVJC01004376.1 coordinate 38,290, forward strand.
AGAGGTTTTTGGTGTTTTGCTAGTTTTTTCTTTGACAAAGTGCATCTAATTCTTCCCACCTCTCCTGCTCTGCTGCACCAGAGGCTTCAGCTAAAGAAATGTCTTGTTACCTGGTGAGCTAGTGCCACCCAACCTGAGGGTATCTGACAGCAGGTGCTGAATAGAAAATTATTAGGCAGTGGGGACACAGTGATTAAAACCTGAAGTTGGCCTCGTTACATCCATAATTATATTTATTCAGCAGATTTGGAAGAGAAATCACATTTTCCTCTGCCTTCTTCATGCTCTCTTTCTTTTTTTTCCTTTTGAGCTATTGAAGTATTTTTATATTTATCTACTTATTAACTGTGTGGAAACTCAGTAAGGAAAGCTGAACTGCAAACATTTATTTTGTCAATTGGTTATGTAGCTAGAACCAAGGTGATCTCTCCATGTCCAAGGGCATTGATTAACTTCCCCTAAGCCCCTTTGAGAACTCTATACCCAGACAGGCTGGCTTTTATACAGTAATAAAATAAAAACTTCTAAAGAGGCAAAAAGAAAAAGGTTGCCAATGCTAATTTTTTTCTTCCATCTGCTAAAGCTATATGACACCTCTAGCTAGCTAAAATCACCCCTTCAAAAGAACTGAAGCATCAGGAATGCATATATATATATATATATATATATATATATATATATATATATATATTAGGGCCTGGTACACAAAAATTTGTGCACTTGGGAGGGGAGGGTCCCTCAGCCCAGTCTGTGCCCTCTTGCAGTCTGGGACCCCTCGGGGGATGTCCACCTGCTGGTGTGCCTGGCCAGCCTGGGTGAGGGGCCGATGTCTGGCCATGCTCTCCAGTGGGGACCTTCACCCCATGGGGGTGTGGCAAGCCTAGAAGAGGAGCTGAGGACCGTTTTCAGGCTGCCCACAGCTCCCATTGACCCTCAGGACCATCCTCCTGGGAAGCGATCGGGTGGCCGTGGCACATGCGGAGAGGCTTAAGGTTTCCCAGGACAGAGCCTCAGGGCCGGCCGGCTGGTCCTACCCCCGGGCTTCCACCTGGGAAGTCATCAGGTGGCTGGGACACACATGGGGAGCCCCGGAGGCCGAAGCCTCTTCCCGCCCTGCTCCTCCCACCCATGGCTTCGGTCACTGGCCTGCTTGCTCTTCGCATCCTACGCTACAGCTGGACCCTGTGTGCTGCTTCTCCCAGGCTTCGGCCTCCGCCATCTTGGCTAGGCTAATTTGCATATAGTTGCTCTGATTGGCTGGTGGACATGGCTTACTCATCTTGAAGAGACGGTTAATTTCAATATTATACTTTTATTAGTTTAAATATATATATACACACACACACTAATAAAAGAGTAATATTAAAATTGACCATTTCTCTGGGGTGCCTAAGCCACACCCACCAGACAAGCCATGCCCACCAGCCAATCAGAGCAGCTGTATGCAAATTAACACAGCCAAGATGGAGGCCAACCACAACAGAACTAGATCAAACAGGAGGCTTCCATTGCACCAGAAGTAAACTGTCTGCCTAGGCTGGCTGGGCCTCTCTCTGCTCAAGGCAACATAGTTGCAATTATAGAAGCCACAGAGCTGAAGTAAACAGGAGGCTTCCATTGCACCAGCAATGGAGGAAACTGTTTGCCTAGGCTGGCTGGGACTCTACTAAGGCAACATTGTTTCAATTATAGAAGCCAAGAAGCTGAAGCAAACAGGAGGCTTTGTTACCTGCATAGGCCCCGGCTTAAAGCAACAGTGTTTCAATTATAGAAGATAAATAAACCCCAGAAACCTAATTCCAGTCAGCCTTGCTGGGATGTTGGGTCAATGGGAGCTGTGGGCAGCCTGAAAGCCTAAAAACAGCCCTCAGCCCATCACCCAGACTTGCCACACACCAATGGGGTGAGGGTCCACACTGGGGGGCTTGGGCAGCCTGCAAGCAGCCCTCAGCCCCTCACCCAGGCTGGCCAGGCACAGCAGCAGGTGGACATCCCCTGAGGGGTCCCAGACTGCAAGAGGGCACAGGCCAGGCTGAGGGACCTCCCGAGTGCACAAATTGTTGTGCACCAGGACCCTAGTGTGTGTATGTGTATATATATATGTGCATGAAATTTGTGCATGGAGAGAGTGATGTCCCTCAGCTCAGCCTGCACCCTCTCCAATCTGGGACTCCTCAGGGAATGTCTGAGTGCCAGTTTAGGCCCGATCCCCTAAACTGGCAGTCAGACATCCCTCTCACAATCTGGGACCACTGGCTCCTAAGCTCTCACCTGCCTGCCTGCCTGATTGCCCCTAATCTCCTCTGCCTCGGCCTTGCCACCATGGCTTTGTCCAGAAGGTCTCCAGATCTATTTAACATATTACATTTTTATTAGTATAGATAGAGGCCTGGTGCATGAGTGTGGGCTGGTTGGTCTGCCCTGAAGTGGGTCCTAGATCAGGGTGGGGTCCCTTTGGGGGCCAGGGCTGGCCTAGATGAAGGGCTGAGGGCCATTTTTAGGCTAGCCACACACCCTTCAGGGTGGGGGTCCCCACTGGGGGGCATGGTCAGCCTGGGCGAGGGGCTGATAGTCATTTGCAGGCTGGCCATGCCCCCAATGGAGTAAGGGTCCCTGCAGGAGCCATGGCCAGCCTGGGCAAGAAGCTGAGGGCCATTTGGGAGCAGTTTTCAGGCTGGCCAAGCCCCTGGCTTTGTCTGGAAGGCTGTCCAGAAAGTCTCCCAATCTAATCAGCATATTACTCTTTTATTAGTATAGAAGCATTTGTGTGAACACTCCACTCTTTAATGAGGCTGTGAATTGAGTTCTTACCATCCTGTAACAATGTTGGAAAATACCCAAGGAATGAAAGGGGCCATGATATTTTCTCCTTCAACCCAGTAACTTCCTGGAATCCATGGCCATGAATTCATATAGCAGGCAAGTCTTGAGATCCATGCATAGGGTCATTCCTGGTTCATCTCTAACAAGGACTTGTTTCTCTGGCACAAACCTTTGGGGAAGAGATTTCCAGCACCCCCTTGATTTATAAGATATATATCCTTTGCTCCTTTGACCACAGCCTCAAGAAACAGGCCAGTCCTAATTTGTTTCATGACTGCCCCTGGAATCCTAACAAAACAACAGCTAACTTTAATTCTTTATGGATGAGCTCATTTAATCCTCACAACAAGCTAATGAGACAGCTATGATTCTGCCCCCTACCCCTGCTCTGTTTTACAGCTGAGGACTCAAAGGCTTAAAATATTAAATGCCTTACCTAAAATCACACAACTAATAAATGATGTGGTAGTCTTTGTTCCTAGGCTGGCTTTTAATCCCTGGGTTATGCTGAGTATACAATACAAGGCCTCCTCTTTCCTTGAATTTCATTCATTCTTACACTATATACTTTTGTAATATTAAAGGAAGTATTTAGGCTATTCCCCAGTGGTGATTTGTTTTAGGATTTTTGTTTGCTTGTTTTCTCACTTTTCTTATACACATATTTTATTATTTTTTTATTGTGGTAAGAACACTTAATATGCAATCTACCCTCAACAAATTTTTGAATGTGAATACTTCAATGTTGACTATAAAGACAATGTCAAGATCTCTACAGCTTATTCATCTTGCCTGAATGAAACTCTGTTCCTTGATTAGTAATTTCTCATTTCCCCTTTCCCCAGTCTCCTAGCAAGCACCAACCTACTCTTTGATGCTGTGAATTTGACTATTTTATATACATCATATAAGTAGACTCAGGCAGTATTTGTCTTTCTATGGCTAGCTTATTTCATTTAGCATGTGTCCTATGCAATATCTGTCTTTCTGTGGCTAGTTTATTTAATTTAGCATGTGTCCTCAAGGTTAATCTATGTAATTGCATATTGAAGACTTTCCTTGTTTTCTAAGGCTGAATAGTATTCCATTATATGTCTACAGCATATTTTTCTTACCCACCTTCTGTTGAACGACATTTAAGTTGTTTCCACATCTTGGCTACTGTAAATAGTGCTGCCATGAACATAGGAATGCTAATATCTCTTTGAGATCTTGATTTCAATTTGCCTGGATAAATATCCATAGGGTAGGAGTGCTGGATCATATGGTAGTTCTATTGTTAATTTTTGAGGAAACTTTATATTGTGTCCCATAGCAGATACAGCATTTTTTATCTACACCAACAATATACAAAGGTTCCAATTTTTCCACATCCCTGACAACACTTGTCTTTTTTTTATATCCTATATAATAAGAGAAGAATATGCTAATTAGCCATTATGTTCTGAGGCATAATGACCAAGTGGGTCACGACCAGATCATGGACCAGCAAGAGGGTGGGACAGTGAGGTACAAGTAGGCTGAGGAGAGCTAAAGGAGGGGGCAGGGCAGCAAGATATGAGGCAAGGAGAGGGGAGGGGAAGAGTGGGAGCTATAAAAAGGTGGGGTAGTGAGCAGTGAGCTACAGGGGGGCAGCAGCTACCTATTGGCTACAAGAAGGTGGCAGAGAGCTACAGGACGGTGCAAGGCAGAAAGCAAGTGGGAGGCAGAGAGGTACAGGAGAGAGCAGAGAAACAAGCTATGAGGGGAGGGGCCCGGGGGAGTTATTGGAGGGTGGGACAGTGGGTGGAGAGCTACAGGAGGGCAGCAGCGACCTACTGGCACACAGATTCGTGCACAGAGCTACCAGTCTATATATATAATGAGCCAGGGTCCATAACATCCAAAAAAACTAAATGGATGACCAACTGCCAGGCTGCATGCGTAGCAGGTTTGGGTAGGTGGGGACTGGTGAGCGGGCTGAACTGCTGACCTCTCAGTCCCTCCCCCACCAGTTCCCAGGGGTGCTGCGGCAACTCAGCACTGACTGCCACTGCTGTGGGCACCTTGGCTACCCAGTACTGACTGTCAAGGGGACTGTGGGCCCCAAGGATGCCATGGTACTGCAGCGGAAGGGGACTATGGGTCCTAGGATACTGCAGTGCTGTGGCAGGAGGGGGCTGTGGGTCCTGGCCAGCTGGGGTGCGGTAGAACTCTGGGCCTCGTGTGATTTGGGGCATGGCCAACCTTCAAACCAGACCCTGACAGGAGGGAGGAGGGAGCCCCATTCCTTGCAGAATCGGTCATTGGATAGCTTGCTATCAGTGGCCTGCCAGACAGAAATCCCATTTACCTGCACCTTGGACCCTGGCAATCAGGCAGTCAGAGGCAGTTAGGGACGATATCCAGCCAGCAGGGGAGGGCAGTTAGGGGCAAGATCAAGCTAGCAGGGGAGGAGCAAGACCAAGTCAGGAAGGGAGGGAAGTTAGGGGCAAGATAAGGCCAGCAGGGGAGGGGCAAGATCAAGTCAGCAGGGAAGGCAGTTAGGGGCAATCAAGCAGGCAGGCAGAAGCAATTAGGGGCAATCAGACAGTCAGTCAGAGAGGTTAGGGGCTATCAGGCAGGCAGGCAGGCAGGCAGAAGGGTGAAGAGCAATCAGGCAAGCAGGCAGGTGAGAGGTTAGGAGCCAGCAGTCCCAGATTGCGAGAAGGATATCCCTGATTGGAGGGGGTGCAGGCTGGGGTGAGGGAACCTCCCTCTGTGCATGAATTTCATGCACCAGGCCACTAATTATATATATATATATATATATATATATATATATATATATATATAGATATATATATATATAGATATATATATATATATATAAATATATATATATATATATCTATATATATATATATATACACACACACACACACATATACATATATACTAGAGGCCTGGTGCACAAAAATTTGTGCACTCGGGAATGTCCCTCAGCATGGCTTGTGCCCTCTAGCAATCTGGGACACCTCAGGAGATGTTCATCTGCTAGCTTAGGCCCGCTCCCCAGGCAATCGGGCCTAAGTTAGCTGCCAGACATCCCTTTGCCAGCCCAGGGGCCCTCGGGGGATGTCCACTTGCCAGTGAGGAGCAGGCCTAAGCTGCAGTTGGACATCCTTAGTTCTGCTGAGGAGGCAAAGAGGCTCCCGCCACCACTGCTATGCTGGCAGCTGGCAGCCTGGCTTGTGGCTGAGCAGAGCTCCCCCTATGGAAGTGCACTGACCACCAGGGGGCAGCTCCTGCATTGAGCGTCTGCCCCCTGGTGGTCAGTGTGTGTCATAGTGACCCATCATTTCGAGTGGTTCTGCTGTTAGTGTGTCAATTTGCATATTACCCTTTTATTATATAGGATATATATAATAGCCATCCTGACAAGTGTGAGGTGATATCTCACTGTGGTTTAGATTTGCTTTCCTTGATGATTAATGATATTGAGCTTTTTACATAATCCATTGGATATTTGTACAACTTCTTATGTCTATTTGAGTCCTTAGGCCATTTTTAAATCAGGTTCCTAGATTTTTTTGCTATTGAGTTGTTGAAGTTCCTTACATATTTTAGAGATTAATCCCTTATTAGGTATATGATTTACAAATATTTTCTTCCATTCCACAGATTGGTTTTTCACTCTGTTGATTATTTTTCTTTCTGTGCAGAAGCTTTTTAGTTTGATGCAGCCCCTCTTGTTTATTTGGTTTTGATTTCCTATTATTTTGGTGTCATATCCATAAAGTATTGGCAAGACAATGAAGTTATTCTCCTGTTTTCATATAGGGGATTTACAGTTTGGGGCCAATATGTAAGTTTTTAATCCAATTTTAATTTATTTGTGTGAGATAAGGTCCAATTTCACTGTGTGTGGATATTAAGTGTTCTCAACACCATTTGTTGAAGAGACTATCCTGTCTCCGTTGTGTATTCTTAGCACTCTTGAAGATTAATTAACAGTGTATTCATAGATTTGTTTCTTGGATCCCTATGCTGTTCCATTGGTCTATATTTTTGTCATTATGCTAATACCATACTGTTTTGATTACTGTAGCTTTATAATATAGTTTGAAATCAGAATGTGTTATGTCTCTAGCTTTTTTCTTCTTTCTCAAAATTGATTTGCCTATTCATGGTTTTTAGTAGTTCTTTGTGAATTTTAGAATTTTTTCCTATTTCTATGAAAATTATCCTTTGGATTTTGATAGGATTGCATTGAACCTTATCAAAAAAAAGATTGTTTTGGATAGTATAAACATTTTAACAGTATTACATCTTCTAATCCATGAGCATGAGATTTTCACATTTGTTTTGTCTTGTTTAATTTCTTTCATCAAGGTTTTATAGTTTTCAGCATATAAGTCTTTCATCTCAATCATTAAATTTATTCTTAATTACTTTATTCTTTTTGGTACTATGGTAAATGAGATTGTTTTTCCCTAATTCCCTTTTAAAATAGTTGGATAATAGTGTATAGAAATGTAAATAAAATTTTATGCCAATTTTATATTCTACCACTTTACTGAATTTATTAGTTCTAACAATTTTTAATGAGATCTTTGGGGTTGTCTGAAAACAGAGACAATTTTACTCCTTACTTTTTGATTTGGATCTTTTATTTCTTTTTCTTAACTAATTGCTCTGGAGAGAACTTCCAATTTTATGTTGCAAAAAAAGATATAGTGATAGTGGGCATCCTTGTCTTATCCCTCATCTTAGAGAAATAGCTTTAGTTTTAACTATTAAGTATGATGTTGGCTGTGGGCTTTTTGGACATGGTCTTTAACATGTTAAAGTAATTTCCTTCTTTTCCTAGTTTTTCATCATGAATGTATGTTGAATTTTGTCAAACACTTTTCTGCATCTATTGAGATGATCATGTGACTATTATCTTTTATTTTGTTGATATGCTATATCACATTAATTGGTCTTTATATGTTGAATCAGTCCTGCATCCCTGGGTTAAATCATACTTGGCCATGATATATAATCCTTTTTATTGTGATAGTATTTTGTTAAGAATTTTTATCTAAATTTTGAGTGTCTATTCATCAAGAATATTGGTCTGTGGCTTTCTTCTCTTGTGGTGACTTTGTCTAGCTTTGATATCACAAAATGAGTTTGGCAGTGTTCCCGCCTCTTCAGGATTTTGGACAAGTTTGAGAAAGACTGTGTTAATTATTTTTTATATGTTTGGTAGAAGTCTCCAGTGTCACCATCTGGTCCTGGGTTTTTCTTTGTTGAGCAGTTTAGGAAACAGCTATTTTAAAATGTCACTGTTGTTCAGATACTGTTCTTCATGTCTTTAGTTTATGTTTATTGATCAAAGCTAGCATAGATTATGAACAAACGTAACTTCATTTTTTATTCTTACCTTGTTTTAAAACTTCTTTGGTAGAAAGTACCTTTCCCAGCTCTTAGATAAAAACTCAGGCAGAGCACTGAGCACTTAAAGTGAACCACATAGTTTCAGTTCGTTGATTAGAATATCTAGTCAAAACTCCAAACCTGATTCAATATCAAATTTCCATTTCTCTCTCCTCATTATGGACTCAGGAATGGGTAAGAAGGTGTGTTCCGGCCACTATGTGCTTTTCTGATGCTTACCTTCTCACTCTCAAACTTTGGTTTCCACTGAGGTCTTCTTGCCCAGACAGCTCCACTTGGGTTCACTTGCTTATGTAACCTGCGCTATGCAGTGGGAGGTACTCAAGGCCCTCTCCCTACAACATTACCTCCAAGCAGCTGCTCTCTCTTGGTTCTGCCACAAAAAGAGTAGGCCAGCCATGCACTTGTCCTCATTATTTCCCAGTTTCTAATCTCTAAGCCACCTTAGCTTTCCCAGGCATAAACCAGGCATCAGTCTTCTATACCCTCCCCTCAAACGTAGGAAACATCCCAGAGCTCTTAACTGGGCCCCTCATTAGGCTCAGAGTGGGGAACTGTTACCACCACATGTACCTCAACTAAAATGAGGTGTGGGGACTCAGGTGTGGAATAGCTATTTCCACAAAAGTGTCTTTAACAATATTCTTTCCCCACTCTGACCCACTATCGGACATACTCTAATGTGTGTCCTTGATCTTACAGCGGAGCCCTAAATCATGGAGCAGGTTACTCCCTTTGTGAATTGTCCACATGGGTGAGCTCATCTCAAACTCACCTTGTCCTTATGATATCATGTCATTTAAAACCGATGGAGCAAACTTCCCTTTCTACTCTCCTTTACTGATATATTCACAGTATACCAACAATATATTTCACTGTTTTCCTTTACATTGTCTATAACATTTTCCTTTGTCGTTATAGTCACTGTGTTTATCATATAATTTCTTTTTGCAACCACCAAAAGAAGTAATCAAAAATATAAAACCTATTAAAGGGTTTACTTTCTCAAGAAATTGGCTGTTCTTAAATTTTTATTACATTAAAGTAGAGCCAACCATAGGGACATTAGATCCAATTAAATTTTATTAGTTTCTATGTTTTAGTATTTTTAAAAATAATGACTAGCTCCTGATTTTCTATGTTAATAAAAGAGACAGATAAATTTTCTCATTAACAAAACTAGAAAAATACAAAAGTTACAGATTTTTTGGTGATATTTAAAGTTATGGTTGACTAAAGGCAAGGAAGAAGATAATTAAGTTTCCATCCATGTATGATATCAGAAGAGGAATAAACAACTTGATGATGGGTTCAGTACATTCTGAAGGGCTCTCTAATTATAAAACACAGGGAGATGTGTTAGCGTTCAGGTTTATCTGTGAATATTAGAGAAACACAAGGAATAGTGCTCAGACAACTTAGAAATGTATTTCTCTTTGACATTCAGGAAATCTAGAAGAAATCAGTTCAGGGCCGGTGTGGCATTACTTGGGGTTGGAGATTCAGAAGTTTATGTACCCAGCTAAAAAATAAACATACAAAAATCAAACAAATAAAAAACAGGGAATTTATTTCTAATGAGGAAGAAAAGAATGGATTTTGAAGGACAACCAGCCATCTTTGCCACAGGATGATTAAATGATTAATCACTCTTATAACCACACACAGAGTACTTGGCCAGGTGGGAAGAAGACTATTGGGACAGAGAGAGGTACAAACGCCCAAAGAAGGAACCAGCTTAGAAAATGATGATAGGGGTGCACAATAATATTCCCAATGTCCTCTCTCGGTGCACATCACTTTGCAATGTGATTCTCATCCTCCCACTAGACAGGGATGGAGTTCATTTCTCTACCCGCTGAATCTGAATTGACCTTAGGAATTGTTTTGACCCAGAGAATGCAACACATATGACATTGCAAGACTTCTGAGGCTAAATCTTCAGGGACCTTGAGGCTTCTGTTTCCATCTTCTTGCAATACTCCCACCATCCTGTGAAGAGGCCAGCTAGTCTACTGAATTTGAGAGACCACCTAGAGAAAAAGTCTAGCTGACATCCAGCGTATGGATCTCAGACTTGTGAATGAGGCTATTTTTAGACCTCCCCATGGGCTGACCATAGGGCTGACAGCTGCCTGAAGCCTTGTGAGTGAACTCAGGAGAGGTCGGTTGCCCAGTCAACCCACAGAACATGAGAAATAATAAATCACTGCTCTTTGAAGCTACTAGGCCTTGGGGTGTTTTGTTATGCAGCAATAGACAACTGATATAATGGCATATTTGAAAATCATCACAAATAATAGTTTAATATCTGACATACCTTGAGATGCTGACTTTTAAATTTTAACAAACTATATAGTTCTGGTATTTAAAAAAAACACCTCTATTGCATATATCAAAAATATTGACTTGAATTTTAATTCTGGGTAACAATGACCCTGGTACTATCAAATTTACCTTCTTTGAAAGGTGTCATAAAGACCTTATTACATTCTTGAAATTAAAAGCAACACATATCTTCTTTACCATTTTTTTTGCAATATAAAACTCTTCCCAGATACCAGTGCCTTGTATAACTCTTTTTTTAAATGTGCTTAGTTCACAATATAAAGAAATGTTCAATACAAGAAAAATGACACCCTAAATGGGGAGGATGACAGGGCTAAGAACAAACCAACTTCTTAGTTCATAGTACACATTCTACAGGGGCAAATAATACCACAGTCTGAGAAACTGACAATGGAAACATTGAGAAAAAATATAAGAAAACTTACATGGACATGTAAAGCATGGTAGAATAACTAACATGATAGTCAAGCAGGCTCTGTGTACTCATAATGTAAAGAAAAGTGTAGATTGGCCTTACACCTTGACTTTCCTCATGTTCATCAACACCATTCAATATCCTCCATGTAACAGATGTGTTAAAGTTCTAATAAGGCTAAATAAGGACTTCAAAGGAGAACAGGACCATCTTCCCTCTAAAACATGGAGCTCAATTTCTTTTTCTCACCACCTCTTACTGAAGATGAGAGGCAGCCCTTATAACTGAGCCCAGCCACAGCTTACAGAAAAATTTGGCCTTATCTCCCTCCATGCTCTCTTACACAGGAGCAATAACGATGTCTGCCTATGGTTCCAAACTGGTAGAAAAATAAGACGACATAAAAATGTTTACTCAACATTGATTTTAGTCTACCTGATGGCCAGTTCGATTCCCCCCCCCCATTTCTCCCTAAAACCTATCATCCTGAATTCTTGAGCACTTGCCCATTCTAGGGGCAAGTATCAAAAGTCCATTTGCACTAAAAGTACTTGTGCTCAGTCTTTCAGCCCATTCCTGACAGCAAAGCATCTATCTCCTCCACTCTATATCCTTTGTTCACAGTCATCAGTGCACAGCAGTACACTTGAAATCAATATACTCTCTCTGTCTCTCCTCACCTCCCTATTGTAAGAATGATGGGGGATTGCAATGTGAAGTTCTAATTGACTGGCTATGTGTCATGTAAACAAAAACCTAAGTGCTATGGTCCAAAATAGCATTTCTGGTCTCAGAGCCTGAGCTTTCAACCCTACCTTACTCCTGTGTAGCTGGAGACTGAGAGTAAAGAGTAACGGGCTATAATAGCTACAATGCCCAAGGCAAATCGATGGAGAACTGGAGATGAGTTTAGACTCTGAGAAACCATTACACAGTCATCTGAGTTAATGAATCAACCTTTTTTCCTCCCTGTTAGACTTTCAAGTTCAATGAGCAGAGTAAACATTGGAATGATCTATTTGTCAAGGAAAAAAGGAAGGGGAGCGTTAAGATTTCAATGTGCCCCTCCATTCTGTGGGAATATACTGCTCAAATATCAGTATTTCTCTTATACTGAACTCCAGTAATCCATGTTGTTTTAACAAGTGTAGGTTTCAAGACCCACAATAACTAGGATGTAATTTCTCCACATTTTCCTCCTGTTTGATATAAAAGCAAGCAGCAAGTGATCTATTTACATTCCATTTAAATAGATCACTGCTTCCTGTGATGAGATTTAAGGTGACTTACGGCTAATTGGAACAAAAACAGCTCTAAGTGTGTCTGTCAGGTGTGAGTGGGAGAGCTGCTCAGATTACAGAGTAAGATGCTGTCCCTCACTTTTGAGGGTAGGACTTTTAATCTGCTGGTAATGGCAGCACACTTTGGGGTCTTTCTTTCGAACGAAGGATGCCCAAGATGAGCCTTGGGTCAGCAGGAGAGATTGTGTCCGTTGCCTTGTACTGCTATGACAAAGAACCACAAACTGGGTGGCTGAAAACAACAGAAATGTATTCTCTCATAGTTTTGGAGACTGGACATTTTAAATCGAGGTGTTTGGCAGGGCCATGCTACCTCGAGAGGCTCCAGGACAGATTCTCCCTTGCCTCCTCTAGCTTCTGGTAGTTAAAGGCAATCGTTAGGGTTCCCTGGCTCCATAGATGCATCACTTCAATGTCTGCCTCTAAAGCCTTCTCCCCTATGTATCTGTCTCAGTTCTTATAATGATACCCATCATTGGGATGGGCCCACCCTAAGGATGGGCCCACCCTAATACAGTACGACCTCATCTTACATTACATCTGCAAAGACCTTATTTCCAAATAAGGTTACATTCAAGGTTCTGGGCATGAATTCTGGGGAGATGCTACTCAATTCAGTACAGAGATGCTAGTGAGGGACTCAGGTCGTCTGAATTCTCCCCTGAGATCCACCAACAGTGAATTGTGTGCCATTGGGCAACTCACGTACCATTCGAGGCCTCTGCACCTTGCCTTAAATGAAGAGCTTTGAACTGCAAGTCCCCTGGGAGCCCTCCAAACTCTAGCTATTCGTGATTCTCTTATGTCCTCAGTTCCAGCTACGCCAAACACCCTTTTTGAACAATGGAATACAATCCCCAGCCAGCTGGCCAGGTAGGCAGGAAGCTGTGCCCCTGCTACAGAGCAATGGTAAATGATCTCTTGTCAGTAGCTTAGTCAGTGGGAGCATAAGTTTCAATTAGGCCTTTACATGGAGTCTAAATATATAGCACCAGGTATAAATCAGTGATGTTTCTACAGCTCAAAAGTAAGATTTATTTCTAACATGTTAATGGTTCTTTGAAAAGCCTTTCTAAGACATGGTAAAAAAAATAAAAAATAAAAAGAAGAAGAAGGAAAAGAAACATGATAACATTTATATTATGTTCTTTCATAATTAATTTTGGTCTTTGCAAGTTACACATTCTCACAAATTCTTGGCATGGGAGTGATAATAATGTCGAGCATTTCATGCTTTTATGCAGCACTTTTCCTGAATTATTTATATTTTTGTAAACAGAGAATATGTCATCATGAAAATTATTATGGGGCTGCTTAAAGCTGAAACACGAACAAACATTCTCTACCTTTAGAAGTCTGTATGTTAAACACAGCTTGTTGTGAAAGAAATGGTGTACAGTTATTAAGAAAGAAGCCTGGATTTGATATCTAGCTCTGCCCTTCATTAGCTGTGTGACATTAGGCAAGTTAACTAACTTCTCTGGGGCTATTTTCCCTCATCTGAAAAATGAGGCTAATAAGAATATTTTGTTCCTGGGGTACCCATCAGACATGAAAAATAGTGTATGAAAATCACAGAACTCAGTGCCTATCAGAGACCGGGAGAGAAAGAGGCTCTTTCTAAAAAACTTGGTGGTAGGCTGAGATTCACACATTCGCCTCATTCACTCTGGAAATGTGCTTCGTCTCCCTGCATGCCTGCACTACCTTACAGAAATCCCTGCCTACACTCCGTTTAGGATTGTACACTGTCCTCATGTTTCCTCTCCTTAGAGACAACACCACCTCTCTTTCATCTTTTTCTCTCTAGTGCCAGCAGGGTCCATGCTGTCAAATGAATGAATAAGTAAATTACAAAGAAATAAACACTAGGGAGTTTGTCCATAGAAATAAATCACTAAAGGTATATTTAGTATACTCCCTGACCTCTATATCTGATCATTTCACCTGAGAATAATTCTAAGAAGTCTTTTTTCTTCCCATGCAGTGTAATATATGTGTGTACATCCTTTGGGTGTGTGAATAGAAAATAACCATGGCTATATTAAGCTGTAATTATATACTCAGAGCTTATTTTAATTGCTTATTTGTCACAACAACTTGATGAGGAATGTCACAGACACCGTCATTTTTCACAGATAAGACCCTGCGCCTCAGCAAGGTTAAGTGGAGTGGCTTAGTGAGGTGTATGCAGGAATCGATGGCAAAGCAGGAGTTACAGCTTGCAGCCCTAGAATTTCCGATTAGGGTTTAGCACCACTGCACATGAGTTATCACTATTTGTAATAGGACGTTGTTACAAGAAATCTTAGGAGCCTGGGGGTTGAAAATTGATCTGCGACAGGTTGCCACCTTCCCTTAATTCTTTCTATGCCTCACGGAGAGTATCTTGTTCATCTGGAAGCTTCATAGAGCTGATCGAAACAGCACCCTTGCAACTCTGATATTTATATAGCTCTCCATCACTGAGTGGAAGTTAACTATAGATGGGGGAATCAGGGCTAAGAGGCCTACTATCCCCATAGGCTGCAATCTGACACCACCTCTAGGTAGTGTCAGAACTGACTTCCATTGTAGGACACCAGCTGATTACAGAGAATTGTTTGCTGGGCAGAACCCCCACACACCTTGTGTCAGAAGTGTTGTGAGTATGGTAGTAGGGTGGGGGTAAAGGAGGAACACCGGAGGAAAGACTGGTTTTTCCAACACAGAACCAGTCACTAAGATAAGAGGCACTGGAAAGGGAAGTTTATAAATTTGTTGTTGGTGGTGGTGGTGGAGGTGGTGGTGGTGGTGTGTGTGTGTGTTTATTGTGTTTATTTATCTTTATTGTTGAAAGTATTACAGATGTCCTCTTTCTTCCTCCATTAACCACCTTTACCCACACCCTGACTCCCAGGCTATAGCACTATTTTCTGTGTCCATGGGTTATGCACATATGCATATAAGTTCTTGGTTAATGTCTTCCCACCCCCTTTCCACTCTTCCCTTTGAGATTCCTCAGTCTGTTCCATGCTTTCATGTCTCTGGATCTATCTAGCTGTGAGACAACACGTTAATCAGAGTAAGAAATCTAGTTATAGCTTTTATAGCTCAACCTCCCCAATCTCAGGGGCTTAGCACCATAAAAGTTTTTTCTTGGTCAGTGGGTATTGGGATGGACGGTGACTTGCTCTGTACAATCATTTAGGGACTTATATATTCAATATGCGCCTTCATGGTCACCTTGGCAATGTACAGCACTCTACAGGAGAAGAGAGAGATTGAAGAAAGCATATTACTCCTAAGCACTCAAACCCAGAAGTAAGATTCACCTTCAGTCACATTCTTTTATAAGAACTAGTCATTAAATGCAAGGGGACTGGGATTATGAGAAGAGGCTGGGCATAATAAGACATAGCTATTATACATCCAGTCTCTGTCACAATAGCTGAGTGGGGTGTCAAAGGCAAATTGTAAGATGGTGATATATTTGGGAAGATAGATCCCAAGAGCAGGGACATAGCCAAGCTCCAGGAACAGACTGAGATCGGAGCTTTAAGGGCTCACTCTACTTATATAATCTCTTCTCCTTGGTTTACCAGACTGCATGACCTCTGATAGCTACCAGCCTCATGTACTTTAGAAAGGCATGGTTCCAATTATAAATGTTTAGGGAAGGTTTCTGATTGGTCTGGTGTAGGTCATATGCCTACCCCCTGACCAATTAATTGGCAGAATCATGTCACAGGAGTCTGGCCTCCAAGAGTTTCAAACCATGTGGCTGGAGGAGGACGATAAAATCAAGCCCAAGAGTTGTGTAGAGAGTGGAGAGGTAAGAGAGGGAACAAGACGACCCAGTAAGTATCCACTATGAAAATTGATTGGAATATGATGGCTGCTGAAGCCTTGGAAAGAGGTAAATCTTTAAAAAAATGACTAGCTACAGTATGATGGGAAATGTGTCCCAGTTGAGACCCTAGAAAAATCAATATGTAAAGACCAGATTAGAGAAAAGATGAGCCTACAAAGAGGTTTGCAAAAAGAACCTCAAGTGCATGTGATGTCCAGGAAGGACAGAGGATTAGAAAGGAGAGGGGCTGGTGCACAGAGGGCAAGTGAAACATGGACAGAGAGCATGATGGCAAGGGTCAAAATCAATGTCAAGAGACCACAAGTTTCATTATTATTTTTTAAAAGCAAGAAACATCAGAAATCAATCTTTAAGAAAAAAATTTTTTAATTTATTTGAGAGAAAGGGAGAGAAAGAGGGAAACATCAATTTGTTTTTTCACTTACTTATACATTCATTGGTTGCTTCTTGTATCGAACCCGCAACCCTGGCATATGGAGACAGTGCTCTAAAAAACTGAGCTACACGGCCAGGGCAAAGGACCTCAAATTTTCAAAAGCTACTTTATAGCTACAACAAAGATGAATCTTAGAAGCATTGTGCTAAGTGAAAGGTGTCAAACACAAAAGACCACATATTGCATGATTCCATTTCTATGAAATTTCCAGAATATGTAAATTCATGGGGACAAAAGGCTAACTAGATATTGCCAAGTGTTGAGGAGAGGTGAAGGGGGTAAAAGGGAAGAACTGTTTAATAGGTATGGCAATTTTTGGGGGGAGGGGAGCATTCATGAAAATGTCCTGCAATTAGATTATGGTGATGATTGCACAAGCTTACAAATATACTGAAAGCCACTGAGTTGTATACTTTAAAATGGTTAAAATGATGAATTTTATGTTACCTGAATTTTTCCTTCATTTAAGAAAATGCCAAGGAACTTCGGTGCCAGTTGGAAATAATTGAATCCCAGCTCCATTACCTTGGCCATATTACTTAACCTTCATAATTTTATTCTTAATACCAAATAGGAGAAAAATCTACATCTGAGTCACTATAGTTTCCAGCTGAAGAACAGGCACATAATATACTTTCATCTCCCTTTTCCTCCTGTGTTCCAAGCTCACAATAGCTGAAATTTGTAGAAATCCAGCAACTAATAAAGGGGGGCATCATTGTACTTTTATCTGACACATCTTTGTTTGGACAAAAATATAAATAAAGGGTGAAAAAGCACAGCTAACACCACTCTAGGGCCTCCAGAACCTGATATCAGAGAGAGAAAAGTGAGCATGGTGACAGCCGATCACAGAGAATTGCACATGATGAACAAATCAAAGAGGGGAGAAGTCAAAGAGTGATTTTCTGTGCACAGCTCTGGGATACACGATTGACATGTGGCGACCCACTATGCAGCACAAAGCCCTTGCAAGTGAGAGGGCATGTGAGGACTGTCCCCAGAGGTGGGAGCTGGTATCAGGGAAGCACAGCACTCAGAGTGCAATGTGTGACAATAGGGAACAGCTATTCAAAGAACTCCACAGTCCATCAACAGGACCACAAAAGGCCATTACAAAGGAGGTGCTGCTGTGACAAGTGCCTTCTCAGTGACATTTGTTGGCAGAGCAGCTGAGGAGCTTAAGAACAACAATGCATGGAAATATCTACCAAATCAGCAGTGTGACCCCATGGAGTACTGTATGTGTGAGACACGCAGAAAAACCAGAGCCCAGAAAAGATAACCGGGGAAGAAAATAGGGTTATATTGCATCTGGTTATATTGCAACTAGTGCGTTCCTTCATCTTGTGTAAATTATTTTTTTTTTTTCGGTAAATTGAAAATTATAAATGTACCAGAGAACCTGCATTTTAAAGAATACACTCATTGGTACTATGAACCATTAATTGTAAATAATCATTTTTTCTTAATTTTTGGTTTTGCTATGCCTGGTGTATCTTTCAGTGTTTATTAGGTTTTGCTGATGTAACAAACACACCCCCAATCTCAGGAGCTTACAATGAGCTGCTATTCCTTATTTACAATGCATACTGGATGTGAGTTGGCTATGACTCTGCTTTTCACAATTTCTTCATTCTGGAGTCCAGGCTGAAAGAGCAGTCCCTACCTGGTACTTATACTGTTCTTGGCAGAGGAGGGGAAAATGGATGGTGGCAGAGCAGCTGAAGACCTGTCAGATCAGAACAACAAAGCATCCAAAGACCTACCACATCAACTAAGTGGTCCCATAGAGCACTGCATGTGTGAGACACACAGAACCAGAGCTTACAACGTGTTGGCTCCTACAGGTTCTACTCAGATGTGGGGCTCATCACTCCCATTCAAAGCAAGTCACTTGGCCAAACTTGTGCAAACTGGGCAGAGAGGTAAAGTTGTTTTACAAAAAGAGGGAGACATTTAATTCAGAACAATATTAAAAATTACCATAACTTAGATTCTTAATGCGGAATGCACCTACATATATGTATCTGTTAAACTTTCTGAAATTTCAAGAGCCTCACTTAGATTACACTATCCCTCACTAAGAAAACCCATAACGATACCTTGCCATCTCAGAAGAATAGCTCAAGGAAGAATTTTGTGACTCCTAAGATCAGGGTTAAATAATTATTGCAATAATAGGATTATTCCTACTAACCATATATTAGTATTCGATTAGGCAGCCATCTTTGTGCAAATAAGAAAACCTAACCTCAGGTTAACAAAATCCAAAGGAAAACTAGTACCCACATAACTGAAAAGTCTAAGAACAGTTATACTGTCAAGCAAGGCTAGGTTCAGAGGCCAGAACTATCTTATGGATCCTGTCTCTTTGCCTTTCAGTACTTTGGCGCTTCCATCTGATCTATTCCCTTCCTTCTTAGGCATGCTTCCCGCCCTCATCAATGTTTGTGGTGAAGATGGCATCGACAGTTTTATATTCTATCAACCTACCAATCTGGCGGTGAAAAAGAGAGTGTCTTTCTAAAAGCTCTGGTAAAATTTCCAAGGAAGATTGTTTGCTTCAGCTTTAGCCATGTGTCCACCTCTGAAACTAGAAATTAGAGTATTTTGAGGTCAGGCCTGTTCATCTAAGCTACTAGAGGCAGGTAAGGGAGGGTTACCTGGACCTCAGAGACTGGATAGGAGTGTTATGGGGATAACAAAGGGGTTGCTGACCAAGGAGATGCTGGGCAGAGAAACAAGCAAACAAGATACACATATTCTACCTATAAATGTTTCTGGGGTGAAGTGATTTCTTATCCTACTCACCACATATCAGTTGTTTCTTTCATTCTCTCTCCACAGTGAATCAGTCTAATACCACCACCTCCTAATACACCAAAGAACTAACATACAGCCAAATTCTATAATTTTCTTCCTAATTTTCTCAAGTTCAAAAGGAAATCAGTGGAGAGGTATGCCCTACTTTGCTATAGTTATTGTATTTTATGCTAAATGCATCTTCCATTTCCTCACCAGTACATGATGAAATCTTAGTAGTCTTATTTAGCATAACCACATTCCCATATGAACAAGGAATACTGTAAATTGCATATCCAGTAGTAGGTGTCATAAAAGATTATAATTCATTCCCATAGACATGAAATAAAGTACTTCTCAATTATTCTGATTTAGAAATATTTTTTTAGCAAAGCAAACTGCTTTCCCCTGTAGAGTGAGCTATTAGAATGACTTAAGACAGATACATTTGCCAAAAGCTTTTTAGCAGCAAACCAAGCAATGAAACCCCACTCTGCATGGTGTGGAGGATCAAGAATGAATTTGACCTTCACCCTCCTCAGAGCCTCTCCCATTTGTCACAGTCTCCTCCTCCAGCTTGGAGGAAAATCTCTTAGCTCATCTTTCAGCCTCAAAGTCTCTTCCGATCAGCTTTGTTTGCCCCTGCCTCTCAGAGGTTCTTCAAGTCAAATCAGAAATTAAGGTTTATCAGAATTAAGCAGGTGTTGCTGCGTCAAGACTTGAATGTGCTTGAAATTCATCCTTGAAATGGTGTGTGTGTGTGTGTGTGTGTGTGTGTGTGTGTGTGTGTGTGTGTCTCATTGGGTCCTTTTCTTAAGTTTCTAATGTGGTGTCTTGGGTGTTTTCTTCTTACTTTTCCATTCACAGGCACATTTCAAGTAGAAAAACTTTCTGGAAAAGTTAAAAATACACTGTTGCTCTTATTGTCCCATTAAAATTTCCACCTAGAACAATTCCCAGACTTCTAATGCCTTTGGTTATTTCTGAACTATATTCTTATACATCACACTCTTTAGCTGGTACTCTTGAAATGGTCTGATTTATGTAGAATTTTCATAAACAACTTAAGTATTTCATCCCTTAATGTTGATGACTAATTTAATGGTTCTTGTGTTTTACTCTATTTCACATTAATCTCATGTTATGCTTATCTGGATTGGAAAATATTCTGCTAATACTTTGTTAAGGAAAAACCAGAGCCTGACAGTAGTTGCAGCAATCATAACACATTTTATTCAGGAGCTATTGCAATAAGGAGAGGAAAACCCCAGTATAGAACTGACCTCAAATCTGAATTACAACATGACAAGTGGGGATTTCCAGCCAAGGCTCTGGAGGTGTCAGGGAATGGAAAATAACTATACAGGGGTATTTCTGGCTAAACAGGCATAACAGGATTTTTGCTGAAGGCAGACCTAGGTGGCCACATATCACTTAGTGGGTGTTGGGGAAAGAGGGGTTTAATCAGATGTAGAAGTTGGTTAGACATCCAGGGTGGGGGGATTCTAGCTAAAATGGCTTAGCAAATCGTGCTAAATTTGGGCTTTGCAAAGATGGACAGGGAAGTCCAAACATCAAGGTTTGGTTGGAAAGACAGTTCATAGGAGCCTGACTAAAGTTGGTCAAGGCAGGGTCTTTGTCAGAATATCCTCCTACTGCCAGGTCACCGAGAGTGGCCAGAATTAAATGCCAATGGCTGCTGAACCAGAATCTGCTCCCCACCCTTAGCTATTCCCTCACTGCTGCCTCTCTACCCGCCATTCTCCAGACCTGAGCTGCTGTGACGCTGAGTGCCTGCCTGCCCCATAAATTTTGGATTATTCCCCATAGAGAGCTGTGAGCTTCGTGGTGGCAGGGGTCACTGCTTTCTCATCTTTGTCTCACCTGAAATTCCAGAGTAGCTTGTCGGCAAACATTTCTTAATTTGAATGATTTCATTGTCCTGTAACTTGCTAAGATAATAAATAAGAGGTCCCTTTCAAACATTAGTTTTGCTTGGTTGACTAACAGTGTCCCGCTAGCTCAATGAAGCAGTGTTTCAGCAGCTTTCTTAATCCTTTTGTTTCAATTCCCTCATCTGTAAATGAGAAGCAAGACATTCTGACCATACCTTTCCACCATCTATTGCATGGGGCTATTGTGAGTGTCAAATAAATTACTTTGACCAAAGGATTTGGTAACATTGAAAATGCTCTGAGCATTTTTTCTGAAGGAACACTAGCACCTAAAACATTTACACTCGAATTGAATCATTTACACAAAAGGGGTATAAGCTTGGGGAGGCATGACCTCCTTCTGAAATGCTCATGACCAGCTTCAAACATCCTATATAATAAAAGCCTAATATGCTAAGAGTCTGGTTGTCCAGTTGGCTGTTCAACTAATCAAAGCATAATATGCTAATGATATGCTAAGACCACTCAACTGCTTGCTATGACATGTACTGACCACCAGGGGGCAGAGGCTGCTGGGGTCTGGCCAATAGGGACTGAGCAAGATAGGCCGGACACGCCCTGGAGCCCTCCCATGGTCCCTTCCCACCAGGGGGCAGATGCAGTGAGCCAGGCATTAAGGAGCAGTGAGCAGGTGGGTTGTAAGGAGCAAGGGGTCCCGAACTGTGAGAGGGTGCTGGCCTGGCTGAGGGAGCCCCCTGCCCAGTGCAGGAATTTCTTGCACGGTGCCTGTAGTGTAAATTATAAGACATAATATTTCAAAAAAGCCAACCAGTCAGGTCAGATAGTTTGTGAACTGTTGCCCCACATGTTTAAAAGGGATGATGCAATAGAAGATTTGCACGCACATGAAACCCCTTTCTCTCCATTGCTTATTTTTATTTTTATTTTATTTTATTTCAGTTCTGTCACATTTATTAGAAAGACTGCTTTGCATCATTTAGTCAGAGCTGTTTGACTTATTCTACACTAAATGTGGTGAATTATTTATTTATTCATCTAATCATTTATTTTAATTTATCTTTATTGTTGGAAGTATTATAGATATCCCCTTTCTTTCCCCATTGACCCCCTCCACCACACTCAGCACCCCCCCACACACACTAGGCCTTCACTGCACTATTGTCTGTGTCCATGGGTTATGCATATATGCATACAAAGTCTTCGGTTGTTCTCTTCCCATCCACTCCCTCCTGCCCTCTGAGATTGGATAATCTCTTCTATGCGTCTATGTCTCTGGATCTATTTTGTTCATCAGTTTATTCCATCAGGCTTTGAATTTACTCAAGATATCAGGCATCTTCTCATGGACCACGACACCTGTATTCTGTACTGTATTATTTTACAAACAAGAGGCCCAATGCACAAAATTCATGCAAGAGTAGGCCTTCCTCCCTCCAGCTGCCAGCACCAGCTTCCCTCTGACACCTGAGATCTGGGATTCCCTCTGGCTGCCAGCACCCAGACCAGGCTTCCCTCGCAGAGGGAGGCTCTGCCCACCTGCAACAGCCTGCCAGTCAGTGGCCTGGGCCTCCTTCTTTGATGTGATCACGGGGTGACAGCCGGGCCCCAGCCAATCACATCGCATGCACCCACCTTGGCTGACATGGCACCAGTGGGTGTCCTAGCATGGTCCCAGATGGTCATCTGGATGGTGGTTCAGCTGTTCGGCCATTTGGTCAATTTGCAAATTACACTTTCATTATATAAGGATACCAGTTATGCTTAGGGCTCCAGACCCAACAATCCACAAGAGCACCAGTTTTCAGAGTATTGTTGCACCCCTAATTGTTTTGCTATTTCTAAGAACAGGTTCACCACTGTGCTTTTTCCACTTGGGGTTTGACTTCATTAGTACAGAGCAAAGATGTTTTAAACTAGCATACCTCATTTCCCAAAGGAAGCACAATTAAAGGGAAATCCTATGTTGTTGTATACTACTGCTTAAAGCTACTGTTGACCAATGAAAGTGTCAATGATTATGGGATGATTTAATTTAAACAAAGCTATAATTTTACCTAAAAATTCACTTCTTTCAGATACTCTTCTCACCAGATACTTGGGTCTCAATAAAAACTTGGTCATAATAATACCTATCATATTTATGATGTGACCAGTAGTTTCCCAGGAATAGAGGTACATTTTTTATGGTCTTGAGTATTATACATGTTAATTTATATATTTTGGTCCTTTCACTGCTTACTGCCATCTTTCTTTTAATTGTGCTACTTATACGGAACCAAAAGACCTTGTTTCTTTGAGAGGAAAAGATGGTCTGTTCCAGGTTAAGGTGAAATGCTGATTTCCCATTAAAGTGCAAATTCTATCTTTCAGAAGGTTGAAAAGGCTGGTACTTACAGAATCCTGGCTGCTTAAATTTAGAGCACTGGAAAAGATCCAGTCCAGGAATAGTCTTTGGATTTAGGCCTATAACGTTTTTATTTGATAGTGTATTGGAAAGGGGGATAAAACATTCATTTTAAGCACTTAACTTTTCACATGTTGTCCTTCTGTGATAGGCGAATGGGTGATGATAGCATTGTCTCAAAACCATCACTTCCCTTGAGTGATCTTTTTAATTGCATTATGCCAGTTTAAAGGGGCTTCTGTTTGCAAATTTCTACACTGAAACCATCCTCTCCCAGTTCTCTAAATGTCAACTGTGTCTTTTTTGTCTTCACCCCACTTTTGCAACCCTATTCGGGAGCCCCATCCTCCTTGGACTATGGCAGGGCTGTGGGTCTATGAGTGTTAGTACTCATTGCTGCAGTATGGAACTTCTCTCTAACCATTTTCCCACTTACTTACTGATTTCTAGTTCATCCATCTCACATTGGCTCCGGATACAAGCTTCTGTCCATTTCCAAGTCCAGATTCCAAGTTGCCATTTTTGCAAACCCACTCACTGTATCAGTATTCTTCTAAATGTGCACCTAAATCACCTAGAATGGTGATGAAAATGCCCATTTCTGGGCCCCATCCCAGATCTAATGAATCAGGATCTGGGAGCGAGGCCTGGAGATTTGTATTCATAAACAACTCTCTCTCCCCAAAGAGTCTGACATTTGAGAACTGCTCTCTATTCAGCCAGCTTTCTCTAGTCATGGTAGTGCCATGACCTCTGTTAAAGCTGCAGAGGCAGTGCTGGGTGCCATCTCATGGAAAGCTTGCATCTTGGTGGCTCCGCCCCATAAACAGGTGGGGAGAAGGCTCTCTTCTAGACCATCTTTATAAGACTGAGCCTGGCAGAGGTTCCACCTTCTTCAATACATGTTTCCTCCACATGAAAATCCGGCCAGTCAACCAGGAAAAAGAGGGCGGAGGGTCACCTGGGCTATGCTTATGGGCTTGGCCTAGAGGTGGCTTCCATCACTTCTGCCCATAATCCTTATGGCAAGTATTTGAGACTCTACCTCGATGCCTGGGGAGTGCTGGGAAAGGCATGCTCTGGGCAGCTGCTTCCCAGCAACCATGGTGGACCCCTGGCATCTTTGCCACTAAGTGCCACCAGAATAAAGAAACAGATTGCACAGTTCCGCCATGTACTGTGGAGCAGAGGCCTATTTTTCTTTTCTTTTTTTTTTTTTATTTCTTTATAGGTCAAGTTATTACAAATGTGTCCTCATCCCCCCAATAACCCCCAACCTCCCCCCCTCACTCATGCTCTCATCCCCCTGTTGTCTGAGTCCACTGGTTTGGCTTATATATATGCATACAAATCCTTTGGTTGATCTCTCCCCCTTACCTCCACCCTCCCCTACTTTCCCTCTGGGGATTGACAGATTGATCGCTGTTTCTCTGTCTCTGGATCTGTCCCTATTCATCAGTCTATGTTGTTCTCTATATTCCACAAATGAGTGAGATCATATGACATTTATCTTTCTCTGACTGGCTCATTTCACTTAGCATAATGCTCTCCAGTTCCATCCATGCTGTTGTAAATGGTAAGAACTCCTTCTTTTTTACAGCAGCATAGTATCCCATTGTGTAGATGTACCACAGTTTTCTAATCCACTCATCTGCTGATGGACACTTAGGCTGTTTCCAAATCTTAGCTATGGTGAATTGTGCTGCTATGAACATAGGGGTGCATGTATCTTTTCTGGTTGGTGTTTCTGGTTTCTTGGGATATATTCCTAGAAGTGGGATCACTGGGTCAAATGGGAGTTCCATTCTTAGTTTTTTGAGGAAACTCCATACTGTTCTCAGTGGCTGCATCAGTCTACATTCCTACCAGCAGTGCACGAGTGTTCCTTTTTCTTCGCATCCTCTCCAGCACTTGTCGTTTATTGATTTGTTGATGATAGCCATTCTGACAGGTGTGAGATGATATTGCATTGTTGTTTTGATTTGCATCTCTCATATAATTAGTGACTCTGAGCATGTTTTCATATGTCTTTCAGCCTTCTATATGTCTTCTTTCAAAAATTGTCTATATAGGTCCATTGCGCATTTTTTGATTGGATTGTTTATCTTCCTTTTGTTAAGTTGTATGAGTTCCAGAGGCCTATTTTTCAAGGACCCTCACTTTCAGCACTTCCTATCCAAGGAGGAAAGTCAGGATCCCCTTAAGACTTATTTATAGAACTGTTTGAATCCTTAGTTTTTCTTTGTCTTAACAATTCTGCCTGACTAAATTGAAATACAAGCAGAATTTATTGAGTTTTGGCAATGAGCTATATGAATACTATCTCTCTATATAAAAGCCTACGCTACTGTCTGACTGTTCGACTGTCCAACCAGTAGCTATGATGTGCAATGACCACCAGGGGACAGATGCTCAATGCAGGAGCTGCCGAGCTGCAGTGACTTGGCAGCTGCAGTTC